>PVJC01021285.1:0-28344 GCA_004026665.1 Murina feae | reverse complement strand
ATTATATGAAATGCTGAAAGGTATCCTTTGAGAAGAGGAAGAAGAAAAAGTAAAGATAAAAATTATGAACAACAAATACATATCTATCAACAAGTGAATCTAAAAATCAAGTGAATAAAAAATCTGATGAACAGAATAAACTGGTGAATAGAATAGAATCAGAGGCATAGAAAGGGATTGGACTGACAATTTTCGGGGGAAAGGGTGTTGGGGGTGCGGGAAGAGACTGGACAATAATCATACACCTATGGATGAGAACAGCGGGGGTGGGGGGTAAGGACAGAGGGTGGGGTGGGAACTGGGAGGAGGGGAGCTATGGGAGGAAAAAGAGGAACAACTGTAATAATCTGAACAATAAAGATTTTTAAAAAATTAAAAAAAAAGAACACAGTTTGTCTGGGAGGTGGAAGAGGTGGGGAGTGACCCAGAAGAGACATGAGAGAACTTTCTGGGAGATGACGTGGTTGTGTATCTTGATAGATGCCTAGATATATGCATTTGTCCAAGCCCAACAATTGTGCTCTTGAGATTTGTTTCATTGTAAGCAGATTTTACCCCAGAAGAAGAAAAAACTGTAGACAAATAATGAACTCTGGCTACATGCACAAGCATGTAGGGGAAGTGTGGTGATATCTGTGATGTGCTCTGAAATGCATCCACAAAAGAGAGTGGACTGATGGCTGGAGAGAGCCATATATAGGGATAAAATAAAGCAAGTGGAGTAGCATGTTCACAGTAGGGTCCAGATGCCAAGACTGCAGGTGTTCACTGTGACATTCTTCCAATGTTGTTCTATGTTTGGGATTTTTCATAATAAAATGTTGGGGTAAAAAGAAACATCTGATTCACATCACTGTCAGAGTGCTTTATGCTAGCAGTTCTCTGAGGATGTCTGAAAACCTCCCTCAGGGTGAGCAAATAGCCTCTGAGGCTTCCTGGGCTTTGGCCCTCTCCAATGAGAACCCAGTTTCACTTGGCTGAACTGGGGATAGTTGGTGATAATCCTACTCAGGTTATTTTTCCTCGCCCCAGCCGTTCCAGAACATTGCCCTCTGGAAACACTGCCCATTTATCTAGAAGCAAGAAGAACACCCCCATCGCTAGGGCTCCTGTACCTTCTGCTGCTCCCCTTGATCTCTGTCCTTGAGTGTCTGGCTGAGGGAGGCCATGTCAGCGTGGTGCACCATGGATCTGAGATGACTGATTCTCTCCTTCTTTCCTTATGATTTTCTATTGTTTTATGTTTAAAAAAATCTTCCCCATTCCCAACTCACTTAATCACTTCCATTTTCGTTGGGGATATTTCTATTACCAAATCAACATGGCAGTTCACTCCAGAGAGATACCATGTACCATTCCAGTTTTCCCAAAGGTTACAAGCTTTTTACTTTTGATAATTATAGTTCACGTGCAGTTTTAAGAAACAATCCAGAGAGGTACCATGTACCATTTCCAGTTTTCCAAAAATATATGAAAGTTGAAGTAATAAAAGCATCTATAATACTTTGAGTTTTATTGTTTTCTTTCCCATTAACTTGCAGTAGAAATTTTCACATGTTTGTTATCATATGGTACCTATAAATTTTATATACTAATTTTAAACTTATTTACATGATTATAAAATGAACATCTGATCACTGTATAAAATCTGGTGACTACGCAGTATCACTTGGAGAAGTTAAAAAGAACTGTATTCCAATCACCCAGGCATAGCCACTGTTAACATTTAGTATACAATGTTTCCTTCAAGTGTTTTGTTGTATACATTTTTACATAATTGCAATGTAAAATATGCACAAAATTATAATGATTTTAATCATGTTAATCTAAAATTTGTATCCACAGTAGAAATTTGTGTATCCAAAAGCATAAAACAAAATTAAAATCACTAATAACAGTATCGTTCAAAGAAAATCACTGTTGATAACTTTATTATCTCAGAAAGTGATATGCATATGTCTTCTTTGAAAGGCAAGAAAAGAATGTACATATACATCATCTATATCACATAACACATCTAAAGCAATATTCACAGGTTTTCTATTTAAGGTAACATTTAAACAGAAGCTTAACGATTGGCATATACTAATTAAATCACTGGATGTTTGTTCTTCTCTCCTGTATTTTGAGTTTCTTAGCTTTGCCTCCAAGTTACTGGCTTGAGTTTCTGCAGAGCAATTCTACCCTCTACTCCCTCCAATGATGATTTTCATTATATTTTTTGCAAATTAGCTCCCTATGCCAACCAGCTCTTTGTCACTTCTTTCTGCATTTATTTGTGTCTTGTGGTTTTCCACTCACCACTCAGAGTTCATACTGAGGTTTTTGGTATTGGAATTTTTCTCTGGTTTATTTTTTGTTGCTGTTTCTTAATTAAACTTTTTATTTTTGATAATTGTAGTCCACGTGCAGTTTTAAGAAACAATGCACAGAGATACCATGCACCATTTTCAGTTTTCCCAAAGGTTAACAACATATGGAAACAACCTAAGCATTGTGGTATGTATCACATTTTCATTATCCATTCACCTGCTGAGAGATAGAGATAGAGATAGAGATAGAGATAGAGATAGAGATAGAGATAGAGATAGAGATAATGGAATATTACTCAGCTATATAAAAGAAGGAAATCCTGCCTTTTGCAACAACATGGATGAACCTGGAGGGTGTTATGCTAAGTGAAATAAGCCAGAAACAGAAAGACAAATATGTATAATCTCATTTACATGTAGAACCTAAATGAAGCTGAACTCATAGAAACAGGATACAATGGTCATTGTTAGGGGAAAGAGAAACAGGGAAATGTTGGTCAAAGGGTACAAACTTCCAGTGATAAGTTCTGGGGATTTAATGTACAACACAGTGACTATAGCTAATAAAACAGTATTGTATACTTGAAATTTGCAAAGAGAGTGCATCTTAAGTGTTCTTGTCACCACAAAAAAAGGGGGGGGGGGAGTAATTATGGGAAGTGATGAATGTGTTAATTAGCTTAATTGTAGTAATCATTTCACAATGTATACATATATCAAATCATCATGCTCTACACCTTAAACTGTATAATTCTTATTTTTCAATTATACCTGAAAAGAGCTGGAAAATAATGCCACTTATACCAGATGCATCCTTTTGATTTCTGCTGTAAGGCTGTGTTTGCTGTGCGCATGAGAACATAAGCTTTACTAAAAATATTTCAACATAACCACACAAGTCTGGAGGCTTCAGTGGCAGAGCACACTCGGTGATTTACTTAGGGCATCACTAATTACTCTGACTTATTCTGAAAAAGGAGATCTTAAGTTTTGCCATGTGATGGATGCTAAGACAGACGAGGCATGGCTTACGTAAAAGTGAAGGTATTTTCAAGGCCATTTCCTTCCCTCCTTGTCTGTATTGGTCCATTTCTACCTTATTTTTTTTTTTCAAAAGCCTCTCTCCCACATGACCAGGCTGCATTCTCTGAGGACAGGTTGGTGCTGCCAAGCTGGCAACATGAAATGGAATGATTTTAAAGCCTGCATTCCAATAGTGGGAGTCGCTCACTTCGGAGCCTATAACTAATTCAAAAGCAATTGAAATTTCCCAAAGAGAGCACGCTGTAGTGGGAAGCAGTCTCCCAGGCCCCAGAGTGGGACTGTGAGACAGGCTCAGTCCATCAGGCAGGCACGCAGGCAGGCAGGCCGACTCCTAGTGGAGGGTGAGCCCAAAATAGAATGGGGACAGAGTTGATCATCTCCCAGTCAGGTTACTGGGTCTACTCCCTTAGAAGTCCACATTCCTCCCAACAAGCTAACCATGATGCATTGCACTAATCAGAAGCAGGGCTCATACATGTGTGCATGCATTTGTCAACAAACACTTAACAGAAGGCTGCGGAAGGGCAGGTCATTCCTATGCAGGAAGAACACTAGAGAACACGGTCACTCTCTGTAGTTTTGAGCGGCCCACAGTGTGTTAAACATGTACTGAGCAACCTCGATGTGTTCTATACAGGGTTAAGCATGCTTCTCCCATGAATCTTGAGATTTCCTAAAAAGGGGCACATACCAAATACAATTAACAAACCGCCTTCACCTGAGCTAGATCAGGTAAATACTTTTCCAGAGATGATTAGCTCCGTTTGGTTTCACACCTAACCATGTCCCTTGAATATAAGATAAGGTGACTGGGCCTCAGTGTCCAGTGCCCAGTTTCCAGTCCTGAGTTAGTCCAGGGTGGAGGGAGGAAGCCATCCTTTCTGGCTGCCATGTAAGAGGCAGAGAGAGAGAAGGCTATGAGGCTGAGAAGACAGGTGACATTGACAGGCCCTAGTAGGAACTCCTGCTGCACAGAAGACCGAGAAAGCCAACATTACTTTCTCTGCCTCATCTAATACACAATGACTCTATGCACCATTGTTTTGGGAAAAAAAGCCCAATAGCTCACCCATCTTCCTTTGCAGTGTGATTGTGAATTTTCTTCTCATCAAGAGATGGGGTTTAGCCTTGGCCAGTGTTGCTCAGTTGGTTGAAGTATCATCCCATACACCAAAATGTTACGGGTGAGGGCACATACCCAGGTTGCAGATTCATCCCCAATTGGAGTACCTGAGGGAGGCAGTCAATCTGTGTTTCTCACATCAAAGTTCCTCTCTCTCTCTCTCTCTCTCTGCCTCTCTCTCTCTCTCAAGTCAATAATTAGAAAAAGAGAGATGGTGTTTTATTTTCTCTACCCTTGAGTCAAGATGGCTCTGTGATAGCTTTGCCCCATAGAATGTCAATGGAAGTGATGCTGTGCATGACCCCAGTCCAGGTCTCCACAGACCTGGCATTGTCTGGTTCTATACTCTTGGAGCACTGTCCTGAGGCCACTATGTAGACCACCAGTCTACACAGAGATAAACCAGGTCTTCCAGACGACAGTCAACACCAACTGCCAGGCTTGAGTGAGGCCATCTTACATCTTCCAGCACCACTGACCCCTCACCTAAAGGCAGCCCAGTGGAAGCTAGCAAAGGAATTCCCCAGCCAACCCACAGGATTATAAGAAAAAATACAATGTTGTTGTTTTAAGTCACTATGTTTTCAGGTGGTTTGTCATGTAGGACTAGATAAATAAAACAACTAGTAAACATGGCCTGTTTCTCGTATCTGACCTTTGTGGTCAGCATCCTGGCTTGTGAGAGTAAGACTGGAGAGCAATGAGATGAGTCCAGTTAGGAAGATGGATAAAGGAACATAAGCAAATCAGTAGCCACCACCTAGGAGATCAAGCAGGGCCAGCCCCAGGATTAATGAATAGACGCTGATGCAAACCTGGGTTTTGCACTGGAACCAGCTCAAGTTTCCGTTTCACTTTGCTTGTTGGCGAGGGCAGAGGAGGGGCACTCGCCTGAGAGTCAGGATCTGTGAGTTCTCATGACTCACTGTGACCTTTAGATGTATCACGTAAGCCACCTGTGCCTCAGTGTCATCACCAGCAGCATGTCCTTAACCGCCCTGCCTAATTCACAGTCAGGGCTGCTGGGAGGATCCAATGAACATAACTACTCTGGAAACTCTGAAACATGATGCAAATATGGGACATTTCTATAATGAGACCCAATGCTATGAACTAGAGCTACTGCCATTTACTGAGTCCCCAGCTCACTCAAATGATTTGATGAGATAAAAGGAAACGTTTTCTGGTTGGAAGGCATCAGTGCTACCATCCCACAAATACATACTCACCCAAAAAGGGTGAACCAGCACTGGAACCAGAATGAAAAGAATAAGGTGTCCCTGGAGTATCTCCTAAGCCTTAGAAAAAAGGGAAATGCATGGAAACATGAATCATCTGAGCCTCCTGGCCTCATTGTCAGATCTACAGAATTGAAAATTTTTTACACTATTGACAGGGCTCTTGACATATTCTGGGATGGAAAATGAATAGAATTAGCCATCACTTGTCACCTGCCATGTGCCAGGGAATCTGGGGGTAGTTCCTAGGCGTACTCTGTGATCCTTTTCAGCCACATTGTGAGTTTGCAGACAAAGAAATTTATTTTCAAGGAGATAAGCAAAATTAAAAGGTGCAAAGGAGGAAGGTGATGGGATTAGTGAACTTTCTATGGATGACAGAGAATATGAGATGATTTCAAAGGTAAATATTTTTAATTTTATTAAATTTATTGTGGTGACATTGGTTAATAAGATTATATAAGTTTCAAGTGTACATTTTGCTAATTAGCACATCATCTGTATATAGTATTGTATGTTCATTAAATGGAAAAATAGGCAAAATTCATGCTGGAGAAGAAACAAGCATGAGATATGAAGCAATAAAACAGTGTGTTCATGGAGATACAGTTTGGCCGAGCACAGCTATGTATAGATATTAGAGGGAGATAAGATTACAACATGGGCTGAGACTTTATCAGTCAGGGTTCAAGGAGAGATGGAGACCCTGTAGGATAGGTATGGACTTGATTCAAGGAAATTCTCACACAATTATGGAAGCTTGACTGTGAATTTTTTCTCATCAACAGGTGTGGTTTAGCTCTGGCCAGTATGGCTCAGTTGGTTGGAAGGCTGCTGTGTTGGCATTTAAGGCTGGAGCCTAAAGTCCACATGGCAATCATTCAGGAAGGGAAGAGCAAGAGCAAGCTGGAACTAAGGTAACTTAATAATAACATGATAAGGAACCCAATTTAAAAATGGGTAAAGTCTCTACATAGGCATTTCTCCAAAGAAGATACATGAAATGATGTCGCCATGAGGGGATGCAAATCAAAACCATAGTGAGCTTTTACTTCCCACTTCCTAGGGTAGCTATGATCAAAAGTCCTATACAATAAAAGGTTAATATGCAAGTTGACTGACCGGTGGAATGACCAGTAGCTATGATGCATACTAACCACCCGTGCCTCAGTGTCATCAGCAGCAGCATGTCCTTAACTGCCCTACCTAATTCACAGCTAGGGCTGCTGGGAGAATCCAATGAACATAACTACTCTGGAAACTCAACGCAGGAGTGCCCCCTGGTGGTCAGTGTGCTTCCACAGGGGGAGCGCCACTCAGCCAGAAGCCGGGCTCACAGGCAGTGAGTGCAATGGTGGTGGTGGGAGCCTCTCCTGTCTCCACAGCAGGATGTGCGACTGCCAGCTTAAGCTGTGGGAAGCAAGCCTAAGCCATCAGTTGGACATTCCCCAAGGGTAGGCTGAGGAACGCCCCCCCCCCACCGTAAGTGCACAAATTCTGTGCACCAGACTTCTAGTACAGATAATAACAAGTGTTGGCAAGAATACAGAGAAATTGGAATCCTCATGTGTTGCTGGTGAGAATTCAAAATGCTGTAGTCACTTTGGGCAGTTAGGCAGTTGCTCCAATTGAGTTACCATATGACCCAGTAACTTCACTCCTAGGCATATACTAAAGAGAAAGGAAAACATGTCCACACAAAACTTGTACACAAGTTTGAACGCATTGGCAGTACTCAAAACAAAAAGAACCCAGCACAAAGCTGGGATAATCTCATGCTGGGGAAGTACTGTGGATTTGTTGGAACAGCTGATAAGATCATAGAGGTGAGCAACCCTGAGAAAATGTCAGAGTCTGTGGGATTCTACTTGCCCATGGTCAGGAAAGCATAAGGTCTTGTTTTCCTCATGGGGAAGCCACATTGCTGAGGAAATTATTCCTCCCAGGGAGGAATAATTCTTATTCTCTCCATTTCTCTAGCAATGATATCTTAATTGATGTTTAATTGTTTTCATTTCTCAAAGTTAATTACCTTCCTAAGTTACCATCTCAGCTGAATCACTCTGCCTGCCCCGGAGTATGTGTGCATGGGTGTGTGTGGGTGTGTGTACATGTGCATGGGTGTGTGGTTTGCAAGCATACACGTGTTCACACAGCTATGATCATCTGTGTTCATCCTTCACTTTATAAAGATAATTGTAACAGTCTTGAGACTGCATGTGCAAATATAGCTGAGAACAACAAAACAGAAAACAAAGAGAAAAAATATCTTCATGCTTGAGTCTCGGTTAGAATTCTCCAATATTTTTCAGTGTATAGCATAGATGGCTTCTCAATTATATTTTCATGGCAACCCTAGGTCAAAAGCAAAACCTGTTCTCTTTATGAAGTCATTGGGTCCAAACAACTTAATAAGTAGCTGTGTCCAAACAACTTAGCAGCCATTTGAAAGAGATAATTCACATAAATCAAAGGAAGTCCCTCATCACATCCATTACCTTCATTTTGAATTACCCTGCCTTTATTCTGTCACCCCCCACACCTGACCACAATGTCACCCCCCCCCCCAGTTCTCGCCTAACACACAGCTCCGTCTTCATGACACAACTCAAGTTTCATCCTACCCTCCTGTCACCCTCCCTCCATGCTGCAGTGAGAATTGCAACACCTTCCGCTTGGTTCCCAAAGCACTTGTGCCCTGAGCACAAGCATCACAGCTACTCACTGGTGGTAGACTGTAAGCCATAAATAGTGAGGGGACATGTTTATTCATGCCTCTCTCCTCATGGGGTCTGCCACCTTGTAGGTGCTCGATACATGTTTATTCATTGAATGAATGATTGACGTCACCAAGTTCACTGAACAACTTTGAAGGGGCAATGTGTGAGAACCACAGGAGTTGCCAGTGTGTAAATGCCTGCCATACACGCCCGCCAGTCTACTTGTACACTCGCATTTACTATATACATAGGCAGGCTGACATTGAATATTGGTTCTGGGCCCTCTCCCCGGGCAGGACACAGAGAGATTAAATAATTTACCTGAGATCACACAGCTAGCAGGCAGTAGAATTAGGATTAAAATCAAGGTAAATGAGCTCTGGGTTCTTAACCGGTATACTCCCCTGCCTCTCACTCCTCCTGGCTGGTGATCTTTCTTAAGTGTGTGTATATAAGCAGGAAGAAGTGAAGTGAGCTGCTTGTACTCTGCCTCCATTCTCACCTCTGCTGCCCAAAACTTCCTCAGATTATCCAGCATCATCAAATTTATTAAGGGGAAAGAAGGGGGAGAAGGAGGGAGGGAGAGAGGGAGGTGAAGAACGAAGGAGAATATTCACCAAAGGAATAGATCTGTGGAGAATCATCATCTCCCATGAAGCCCACATAAAAGATGCTTGCTAGTATTGATGGAATGAGTGAACCATCTCCATATTTCATGCGTTAGCTTTAGTGTCTCCCAGTTGAGGTCCTTCATACAGTAAGCAGATATGTGCACCTACTACATGCCAGGCATTATACAGGGTGCTGGGGATGGTGAGCTTCATTTTCACAGTTCCTGCCTGCAAGAGATGAATAGTGGGGAGACACTCGGGGTAATCAGAAATATGAGCAAACATTTACATTCCTAAGTGCTCTGATAGCAGGATACACAAGGCACTTATTTGATTGCTATGGTTAGCATGTGTCTGTTACAAGGAACATAAAACCCAACTCAAATTGGCTTAAATAGGATGGTTATTGCTTCCCATAAATGTTCTTATAGCAAAGTTGCGTTTTTCTCTCTTTCTGTGTTCAGAAAGAATGTCTGCAATCTAAACATTACAGGGCCTCCATATTCATGCACCAACTTCCCTATTTTTTCCACCAAGACTACAACCTTGATCTTCCCAAGATGTGAAAGGCAGATATTTACAGAGTGGAGCACTCTCTTACGCCTTTCATCCTGCTTAACCAATTGTGTACGTTAGAGTTTGTTACTACAGATGAATGCCTCTCTTTCCAATATCAAGTTCTCTTACCATTTGCAATGCCTTGAATTATACATAATAATAAAAATTTAACTCCAAGTGGATTTTACTAAAAAGAGGATATATTGGTAAGTAATAATAAAATGTTGGTTTGAGCTATAGCCAGTTTGGCTCAGTGGATAGAGTGTTGGCCTTGGACCAAAGTGTCCCAGGTTTGATTCTGGTAAAGGGCACATACCTTTGACTGCAGGCTCCTCCCTGGCTGAGGCCCTGGCTTGGACTCATACAGGAGGCAACCAATCGATATGTTCCTCTCACATTGATATTTCTGTCTTTCCCTCTCTCTTCCACTCTCCCTAAAAATCAAAGAAAAATATCCTTGGGTGAGTATTAAGAAAAAAAGTGCCACTCTGATTTAGCAGTTCAACAATGTTAACATTTCCATCTCTTCTCTGTTTGCCATGGTGATAGCTTCATGATTACAAGACGATTTTCAGCAGCTACCAAAGAACTGTTCCTTCGAACCACATCAAGAAAGTGAGGAAGGAAATTACTATTAGAAGCTCTCTGAGAAGAATGAGGAAGTGCAGTTCCAGAAACTCCTAGAAAACATCTCTTGTCATGTCGCTTGCCCAAATGGGATGATGAGCCCAGCCTGAACCAATCATGATGGCCAGAAAATGTGGCTTTACTAATTAAAATAGTCCTGAACTATGTACAAAGGTTCAATCTACTTTCCACAAAACATACAAATTTGAATAGGAAAGGTGTTGATAAATGAATTAAAATTGGGATTTTTATAAAAATGAATGTTGGGAAGATAACCACAATTTCCATTATAATGATAACAGCAAGCATTTGCTGAACCCTTCTAGGCTTAAGGGTCCTGTAGCATGGACGTATCTTTGCTCCCATGTTTTGAACATGTCCCTGAAAGATCCAGCCAGAAAAATCTGAGCTAAGAACTCTGCAAGACTCCAGCTGAAATAGAAGCCCACCAACCTCAGTTCATCTACTCCTATCTTCTTCCCCCATCTATGACCACTTTTACCTCACTGTTTTGTTATCTTAAAGCATGAGGCAGACATAATTACTGAATTTAGTTAGGTAAGATCCTGCAAGGACCCCCAGGTCTTGTCTTTAACTCAACCAGAACCATTGGTTCTAATGAGCCCCACTCAACCCCTCCTGACCTTAGAGCTCATTTTACACAAGTAAAGTACCAAATGCCTCTGACTCCTGCTGTTAAAGATGTCCCCATTAAAAAGGTTGTCACCTCCCTCAGCAGAGACCTGACTGGAAATTGTCTGTAAGGACTCAATCATATGGCACTGAAGTCAGGAAAGATGTATTTGTCTGAAGCAACTGGAAAAGACATGGGAATCGGGTCCCACCTGAGCCAGAGTGACCTCTTTGGTTCATTCAGACTATCCTTGTGCCACTAGACTTTTCAGAGAAGCTACAGGGAAACTAGGATCTGACTAGGAACCACCCCTCTCCTCAAACCAACTCTGCCTCCCTTTGCTTGGCTGATTCCTCTTCACCCTTCACTACTCACCTTGGTTCTCATGTCTGTTCCTTCAGAAAGCCTTCCTGACTTTTCCTTCCTTCAACCTTACAGATTATTTAGATTCCTTTTGACCTTTGTCACACCCAGAACCCCTTTTCTCTCCACCAGGCACTTAGTCCACCTTAGCAAAATAGCTTGATTGTTCGTCTATGAGCCCTAAAGATCATGAGTGCCTTAAGGGTAGGAATAGAGTTTATTTTATTTTCAGATATATCCTTAACCTCTTAGGACAATATCTGGCACACATTCTAGGCTCAATAATTATTATGAAAGGAAGAGAAGAAAAGAAAAGACTAGGTAGTCAGACACCTGAAGGAACAATGTCTTGTTGATTCTATTTTTGCAGTTTCACCAGCCTCATCATACGGTAGAGTCTTCTAGACTTAAACTTTTTCATTCTTATGAACCTTGATGGTGATGTTGTATTGTCTTTGCCTACCTTCTCCAGCCCAGATTCTTGGGGCTCAAGTGAGTAGCTGAGAGGGGAAGCTATCAAACCAAAGAGGTCCTGCAGGTAGGACCCTGTTTGTGAGCTCTGTATTCCTATTTCTCAGTGCCCAGCACAGTATTTGAGGCTTAGAAAAGCTTCAGCTGAGAAGGAGAGAAAAAGGATAAAATACTAGCTAGAAAATATATCAGAGTCAAGAAAGGAGTTCTAGCCCTGACCGGTTTGGCTCAGTGAATAGAGCATCGGCCTGCAGACTGAAGGGTCCTGGGTCCGATTCCAGTCAGGGGCATGTACCTTGGTTGTGGGCACATCCCCAGTGGGGGGTGTGCAGGAGGCAGCTGATCGGTGTTTCTCTCTCATCGATGTTTCTAATTCTCTATCCTTCTCCCTTCCTCTCTGTAAAAAAATCAATAAAATATATTTTTTTAAAAAAAAGAAAGGAGTTTTAGGCCACAGAAATACAAGTAAAAAGAGGGAAGCCAGAGAGGAGATTTTGTGCTGACTAGATGATGCAGATACAGGAAGTGTTAAATGGAGAGAAGTTCACCTGGTGCTCTTGCTGTATTCAAGAGGGGTAACAACCCTAATGGAGCTAAATGTAAGCACAGCTAGCCACGTTTAGGGTGGAGGAAAATTCATCAGCATCTTAGTCCTATTAATTTCCAGGCTTGCAATTAATTGATTTTTCCTCATTGAATCCCCATAGCAATAAGTAGCTTGTATATAAATATGACAGGTATGCTGGGTGGATAAGAGTATGCCATAGAAATGTAATGACATTATTAATGATCTTGTCATCCATAAAATCGCAATATTTTTTAAAAATAAAGCTTTAAGCTTACTTGTGCATATGTCTGAGAATATCTTGTCTGCCTTAGAAAAGTTGCTGATTCTAAAGATTTCTCTTTGTGTTGCAACTTGAGCTTCCTGTGATGTTTGCCTCTTTGCGTATTACTTAAATAATTAAAACAGCTATTTTTCTGCTTTACATATAGAAAGTTTTATTTCCATTATTGAATTAGAATATTATCTAATGGGACTTTACTAAATAGAGAGAAGATAGAAGATAGATAGATAGATAGATAGATAGATAGATAGATAGATAGATAGATTCTGGATTCTGATATAAAAACTGTGAATGCCATGAAATGGACACAAAGCCCTATTGTGATTCTCTGCAGCTTCCAGGTGCTGACTTCCCACTAACTTCAAAGGGAACTGAGGAGGAAGAGAGCTCAATGCCTTGGGAATTTACCTGAGGCCCTTGCTACCTAGTGAGAAGCAGGTTGCAGTGTCCATGTGGTTTATTTTAACAAAAGGAACTGGTGGAAAAGTTCATCTGCCTTTGTGACCATCCCTCAGAGCTGGTTCTGTCAGTAAAGAAGGAGCATGGCTGCAACCACAGACTACTTTTCAGTCTCTGCTCTACCATTTAGTAGCTGTGGCATCCTTTGCAAGTCTCCTAACCTCTCTGAGCCTATATCCTTACTTATAAGATAGAGACAATAAACTAGATCATCTAAATGAACATCTAGAACTATTTTGAAGATTAAAAGTTATGGTGTTTTTTAAAATATATTTTATTGGGGTTTTTTTTACAGAGAGGAAAGGAGGGGGATAGAGAGCTAGAAACATTGATGAGAGAGAAACATCAATCAGCTGCCTCCTACACACCCCCTACTGGAGATGTGCCCACAACCAAGGTATATGCCCTTGACTGGAACCGAACCTGGGACCCTTGAGTTCGCAGGTCGATGCTCTATCCACTGAGCAAAACCAGCTAGGGATAAAAGTTATGCTTTAAAGTACTCAGTGCAGCCTGGCCAGCATAGCTCAGTGATTGATCATCAACCTATGAACCAAGAAGACATGGTTTGATTACTGCTCAGGGCACATGCTTGGGTTGCAGGCTCCATCCCCAGTAGTGGGTGTGCAGGAGGTGGCCAATCAATGACTCTCTCTCATCATTGATGTTCCTATCTTTCTCTCCCTCTCCCTTCTTCTCTGAGATCAATAAAAATATATTTTAAAAGCTAGTAATAATAAATAAAGTACCCAGTGCATAGTAGAAGTCCATAAGCAATATTTATCATCACTACTGTTAATATTCATGAACAAAGCATGCGAATGTAATCCTCAAAGTTCTTTCTCCTCAACCTACTAGTTTGTGAAGTCTAAGCCTTTACACTTTTTATTTGCCAGCCCAGCTTCCTTAGACCATGATAGCTTTGAAGGGACTCACATAACCATGATTCCTATGTCACTAGCAAAGCTTTTCTCCTAGGAGTAGAGGTGGTCTCTCCTCACTGGTCTTATCCCTCTCTTACTAGTTTTCAAGAAATATGGCCTCACTCACTTACTTATAGCCCTCTTAAACATAGAAAATTCCTGGAAGATATTCAAGAGGTGCAGCCTGTGCAATATACATCCTTTCTCATTACTCAGAATGAACTCAGGGAACTGCACTCTAACTTTTGTGATGGGGAGAGGGAGTTCTGTACCCATTCCGGCAGGAGTGGTCTTTATTCTCACCATCTGTTCTTAGGTGCTGCTGTGTTTAGTGGACCAGACACTCTTCCCAAAGTCCTCTTCCCAATGAAACTCTAGCTGCCTATCCTGTTAGGCTATGCCATCCTAAATGGAAGCGTGACATTCCCTTCTTACTCATGCATTTATTCAACAACTACTTATTGAGGGTCTACTCAATGCCAGGCACAGTTCTAGGCTCTAAAGGAATCAATGGAAGGGAAAATATGCCATTCCTACCCTCATGGAGAGGCAGACATTAATCAAATAATTAGCATTACAATTGTGTTAATGTGCTATGGAGAAGATGAACGTGGTGTTATTAAAGAAAGTGACAAGATAGATTGATCTGGCCCAGGATATCAAGGAAGGCTTGTCTAAGGAAGTGATCACTGAGCTTTGACCTAAAAGATGAGAAACGTTAATGAAATGAAGATGAGGATGAAGGTGAAAGATTAATCCAGGTAGAGGAAATGTATATGCAAAGGCCTACAGCAAGAGGTGATATGGTATGTGCCATTGATTCCCCCAGGAAATGAGGAGAAGACTCATGAGACAAGCAGGCAGCATCCACATTATGTAGGACTTTGTAGGACCTCCTAGGGATTTTGGTCTTCCACCCAATAGTACAGTGAAGCCACTGAAGTGATGATTTGATCCAATTTTCACTTTTAGGAAGATATTATTTTTCTAACTGGACTTCACTGTCTATTTGGATGTACTTCCTAGACCAACTTTTCAGCTGGCTCTGTGACAGGGAACCAGGAGGAAGCATGAGTCAGGGGCTCCCTATAATTGAATGTCTCTCATCTCTGCTGCCTTGTTGGTGATGACTTGAGTGCACCATGATTTCATCATTTTTCTTATCTTGGCTTCTTGTGCCAATGAGCTTTCAGCATATCTAGCTTCTCTCCACCCAGAGGGCAAGAAAATCACTATCTTTTTTTTTTGTCTTAATCTTCATTGTTGAGAGTAACACCGATGTCCCCTTCCCCCCTACAATAATTAAACCCCTTCATCTTGACCCTACCCTCTCCCTAGGACTTCACTGCACTATTGTCTGTCCATGGGTTATGCATATGTGCACATAAGTTCTTTGGCTAATCTCTTCCCGCCACCTTCCCTCTGAAATCCATTAGTCTAAGTGGAATCTAATGAACAAAATAAACTGATGAATAAAATAGATTCAGAGACTTTAAAGCATGCGATCACCACCCTTAATAACAACACCATCTTCTCCTGGAGAAGGAATCAAAATACTGTTTCAGTCAAATAAACAAACAAACAAACAAATGCCAGTTCAGCCTCATTGAAAATCAAAATCAGTGATGAGTAAATCTCTGTCAAAAAACTTTTATCATTTTCAATTATATTCTCTGTTGTATTTATTATCCAAAAATGTAACTTACTAAAAAGTAAACCATAAGGTCCATGAAAGAGAGCTGTTTTTGAATGGTTCTGTTTTCAACTTGCTACACAGCAGTTACTCAATAAACATTTGTTATATAAATAAACCTTAAAATATTTTTTACAAAAAGAAATAAAATGAAAAAAATCACTCTTCATCTAATCATTCTAAAAGAACTTCAATTTTTATAGAATGATTTTATTCTTTTGTTTATAGAAATGTATATTGAATTAACTTTCTCAGTATGTAACCCTAGTTTATATATGATATAGATATTGTTTCCAGTATGATGTTATCATGAATATGTGAGTAAACCTCTTATTTAGTCACTCAGATCATCCTAGT
This sequence comes from Murina feae, assembly GCA_004026665.1. NCBI lineage: Eukaryota > Metazoa > Chordata > Mammalia > Chiroptera > Vespertilionidae > Murina > Murina feae. The sequence goes on along the minus strand of PVJC01021285.1, from coordinate 12,363 downwards.
GTGTATGCATAGCAATATAAAAATAGACAGGAATGTATAAGTTTAAAGCTGTAACCCCACAATCTGAGGACATTTTTCTCTACACAGAAGCAAAGAACATGAAACATGCTTTCAAGAGAAGAAAAGAACAAACTGAGTTTGAGGAATCAATAAACTAAAAGTTTAGATTTTGATATTATTTAAAGCTCTGATCACCATTTTGCAGGCAAAAATATGGGATTTTGAAGAAAAAATGTATTTGTCTAAGATCACAGATCTATGAACCTTCTGATCCCTAAACCTGTTCTGGCCAACTTTCAGGGGCCTCTTTCACTGACATCAATATGCAGAAATGGTCTCAAGAAAAATGTAATTTTATTTAATGTTCACACAGATTGTAATCATGAGCCGGAAACTTCTTCTCTTTATGCTGTCCATAATGAAGTGTGCAGATTTGGACACCATTTTCTGCATCAGGAACTATTTCTATAAAGTGTCTAGCATTCTCCCATTCAATGGAAGAAAAACTGAGACTCAGAAAATTTAATTCATTTGCCTAATGTTGCAAAACTGAGGACGAGCAACATCCAAATTCAGTCTAATTCCCAAGCTCATGTTCTGTGTCCTACCCCACCCTGTGATCTTAGACTCTCCTAGTTTTATTTTCAAATCTAACTAAATTTTCTGTCTTAAACACCAAAAAAACAACACACAACAAAAAAAACAAAATGGAAGTGTGGAAGAAGAAAGCAAGATGGCTGGTCTGGGCCGCACCAAACAACATGGAGGTGAATGGGGAGAACTCTAAGCTTTATTACTATGTAAGGGACCAAAGTCATATATCTAAAGCCACAAGTACAAGCTTTTAGCATTCTTCCCCTTAATTTCTGTAAGACAAAAGCATACATTAGGAAAACGTCGTTAGTTGGAAAACATGCCCTGATTTTGGTTATGAAAATGTAACTGCTGCAAACCCAAATACAATATATCAAGTTCACTTCCACCTAAGATTCTCATGTTAGTCAGTTTGGGTTGATATAACAAATTGCCATAGACAAAGTGGATTAAACAACAAACATGTATTTCTCAGTTTTTAAAGTTGGAAGTCCAAGATCAAGGTGGCAGCATGGTCATTTTCTCTTTTTCTTTTCTTTTTTTTTTTTTTTTTGAATTTTCACCCAAGGATTTTTTTCCATTGATTTTAGAGAGAGTAGAAGAGAGAGGGGAAGAGAGAAGGGAACTTTGATGTGAGAGAAACACATTGATTACTTGCCTCCTGCTCCCTCCCTGACCAGGGCCCGGGCCAGGGAGGAGCCTGCAAACAAAGTACATTCCCTTACCTGGAATCAAACCCAAGACCCTTGATCCGCAAGCCAATGCTCTATCCACTGAGACAAACTGGCTAAGGCAGGTGGTCATTTTTGTTGTTGTATCTTCAAATGAGGTAGGTATCTCTTTTTATAAAGGCGCTAATCCCACTCATAAGGGCTCTATGCTTATGACCTAAATTAACCCCCAAAGACCGAACTTCCAAACACTATTACATTGGGATTAAAGTTTCAACACATTAATTTTGAGAAAATACAATTCACAATTCCTTGTGCCCTGGCATCAACTGTCATGTAAACTCCAAGATTAATATATGAAAATGAGTCTTGTTCTGTTCATTTGTTTTGTGTTCAGATTCATGGTCTCCTGAAGAGATAGGTACTCCCAGTCTATATTTTTCAGCTTAATTTCTTCTCTACTTCTTCCCAGAAAGGAAGAGTTCTGTCCTCCAACCTTTGTTTCCCAAAGATGTGGAACTTGAAATACATTCTACTGAAGCTCCAGGACTGTTGATAACAGATGTTAACATGCATCCCCCAGGAGTCAGCACAGGTTTGAAACCATATCAGGAGCAAATAACTTACCACCAGCAAAATTGTCAAGGTCAAGGGGGATACACAACAGATAGGGACTCCCTGCCGGCCACCCTGCTCCAGAAATATGTTGCCCTCTGCACCCGACAACGCCAACCTTCCCTCGGGCTGAAGGTCCTTTACAAATGGCCATTTGTCCTCTCCAACATGTGAGTTTCTGTTCCCTCCTCAGTACATTTGACAGTTTAGGAAAGGTTATGCCGATTAATTTTTCCACCACAAGACAATTCTTCCACCCACACTTCCACACAAGCACGCAATTAACCTTGTGGTTTGTAGGGAAAGTGAGCTCAGTTTCAGAGTCTAATGAGGACTAGAGCAGGAGCCAGGAGGAGGTGTTGTAAGGAGCGTCAGCTTCCTTAGGAGTCCTCCAAGGACATGCACTGTGGCTCTCCAGGGTCAAGATTAGAATTCACATGGAGCCAAAGACTTCATTTCATATATTGAAACTGAGTCTTTGAAATTGAGTCAAAGACCCAATTTCATATATCTTTGTAGCTCCAGGGGTTTGAATATCTTAGCTTCCCAAGACAGATGATATGAAAGGCTCTCAATAAGTATTGATGGGTTGATTAAATGAATGAATGAACGAATGAATGAATGAATTTTGTTATTTCCCTATGCCTTATAAGCACAAATTACCTCTTGCTTGGAGAAAACCAAGTAAGATGTTGCAGTTTTTGAGGTCAGACAGCCCTGTGAATCCTAGTTTTGTCATTTACTAGAAAATAATTTTAATCTCTGAACTCTTTCTCATTTGAATAAAGAGGATTATAATCTTCATCTCAAAGCCCATTAGTAATATTGGGAGGGTTAATACTCAGAGGGTCTCAGTAGATGCTAGTTTCCATTCTTACCATGTCTTCTCCTTCTGCATTTTCTGAATTCCCTAGGGCCTAATGCTTTATGACACAGAGTCAAGGTTAGTTCTGCAGGGTCCTGTACCTGTTTCTATACAAGAGACACTAGAACCCTCAAGATTGCAGGCTCTGAAAGTCAACTTTTTTCATTTGAATACCAGTCCCAACCAATACCAAGTTGTGTGACGTTGGGGAAGTTACTTCACTTCTCTGAACATCTCCTTCCAGGTGTGAAAGATAGGGATAATAACAATACTTACTTTGAAGGGATTTGGGGAACACATATAGAATTTAGAATAATGTCTGGGTTTATAACTGTTTGATAAGTATAAATATTATGTTATCTAATCTAATAAAAGAGTAATATGCAAATTAACACCCACCCCATTACACCTAAGCCATGCCCACCAGCCAAGCCATGCCCACCAGCCAATCAGAGCAACAGTAGGCAAATTAACCCAGCCAAGATGGCGGCTGGCAGGCATGGAGCTAGAGCAAACAGGAGGCCAGTGATGGAGGAAACTGCCTGCGTAGGCCAGCTGTGGCCTCCGCTCAAGGCAACAAAATTTCAATTATGAAGATAAATAAACCCCAGAAACCTGCTTCCAGCCAGCCTCACTGGGACCCTGGGTCAATGGGAGCTGTGGCTAGCCTGCAAACAGCCATCAGCCCCTTACCCAGGCTGACCAGGCACCCGAACCCTGAAGGGGCTGTGGGCAGCCTGAAAACGGCCCTCAGCCCCTCACCCAGGCTGGCCAGGACCCCAGCAGGTGGACATCCCCCAAGGGGTCCCAGACTGTGAGAGGGCACAGGCAGGCTGAGGGACCCCCCCCTGAGTGCACAAATTTTTGTGCACTGGGCCCCTAGTGTGTATATAAATCTCTATTTGAAATTTGAACTCATCAAGCCAGGAACCCAAGTTTCTCTCTATCTCCCTCAGGCCTATAATCATCTTGCTTGATTCCCTAGACATACTCTGGAATTAAGGCTGATACTGGTTTGCTGTCACAGCTCTATGGTATCCTTGACCCCATCTCCCCAGACTCTAGAGAGTTGGGGACTTTAAGACCAGCCCAGGGGGCTGGAAGTGCAGCCTCTTAGGCCCCTCTGCAGAACTCTGGGTCTTAGGAGAATAGTGAGGCCCAAATATCCTCAGAAGCTGCCCCAGCAACACACTCTGCTCCCTTTGAAAGAACTCTGCAGGTTTGTGGGGGACTCATGAGACTTTTTAGCTCGATGACAGCACCTGAAACCACTCCTCTTCCATTTTCTATGTGTTTATTTTTAGGAGAATGGGTGCATGAGGGCACATTAAGATTTATTAAGTAAGAAGCAGAAATGCTTGCAAATTTTTACTGCTCCTTCCAGGCCTATCAACAGTTCCCCTCAATCCCCCTTTCCAAGGCTGTAAAACCTGGAGGGAGGTGAGCCCTGGGCTCCAGAGGTGAGGATGGATCTGCTCCCAGCCTGAGGCTGAAGCCCAGATGAAGCCAGTGCAGCCCCTCCTCTGCTCTATCCTCCAGGGAAGGGAAGCTAAGGGGGAACCTGAAGAGCCAAAACTGCTAGGATACCAGAAAGCCTGGGCCCCCAACTTGTATGTAATAAGAAAAGAAGGACAATCTTGAGGCTGGAGGTGGCACAGGGACTCAGGAGGAGACTTTGGTGGCTCTGCAGCCAAATCCCTTTACTACAAAAAGATATGCAGCACATGGAATGAGATGATGGGCAATGAGTCAGAAGGCTGGGTCCTGATGCAGGCTCTGTCTCTTACCAGGCAAGTGTCCCTGAACAAGTGACATTATCTCTCTCAGCCTCAGTTTCCTCATCTCTCATGAGGATGAATAGATATCTGGATAACTGGATGAGACGATCAATGTGAAGCAAATAACACTCTACTGAGAAACCATAACAAATCACCCCTTGAAATGTGAGCTGAGCCACATCCCAAAGGATTTGGAGCATGAAGCCACATGTGATTAATAACAGTGGTCGTATAGATCACCCCCTGTGTGTTTGTGTGGGTGACAGGTCTGCCATCTTCTCAGAGAGCCCAAGGAAACCCTCAAGGATGTCACAGACATGAGACAGGCTAGCAAGCTCTCCAGGAGTCAGCATCTAAGAGGTCCACCTGTCATTGCACCACGGGCTTCCTCCGCTGGCTGTTCCCAGTATCAGGTCGCCCTGATGTTGCCCAGCGAGCATCATGCACCCAGAGTCGGCAGATCCTGGACCTAGCCCTGGGAGAAACACAGGGTGACTTGCAGCCTCGTCGCAAGACAAAGAGCACACACTGCACTTTAGTGAGAAAAAGTATAAGAACCCTAAAACATACCTGCACAAACAGAAAACGAGACCTGTGTTTGAAGCTTAACATCTGAGATAAGAGCCAGGGCTCCTGGTGGGCAGTGATTTCTTTTATGATCCTCACCTCGGGTGTGTTTTTACCTCCCATCAGTTAAATTTTCATTTGTGGGTCACATTAACAGAACCACATTCCACTTCAGTTACTCAAGGGATCTGTAATAGATCACTGATATACTCTTTCTGGAAGACTTGCATGGATATGCACTCTGCCCAGCCAAAAGGTGTAGCTAAATCCAGAACTCAAAATGGCATAAAAGGCTGCTAATGAACATTAAAATCAACTAAAACCCAGGCAAGACTAAACCATTACTGTAAGCTTAGTTATAAAGACCAAAGTCAAACTTATTTTTGGAAGAGTCAATATTTAATAAATAGCAATAACAATAACTCTATACCAATACTTTTAAATAAAGTTTTTTGAATCTATTAACAAACACTACAAAGTGGAAAGTTAAAATGGGAGGATGTTAAAGAAGAAAGTAAAAGTATGCTAAAAATTCTAACTCAAACAGGAAGAGTTAAATTTAAAACAGGGAATATAAATAAAATTTTAAAATAAATAAAGAAAAATGCAGTCATTCGAAGAGTTGATAAAAAGCAAGACCAAGGAAGAAAATAAGAACATATAAAAAATAAATTATAAATTGAGATGACAGAAGAGTGAATTTAACAGTTATCATTTTGTGTATAAATGTGTCTTTAAAACATACAAAAACACAGATTCTTTCATTTAACCAGAATCAAAATTTAGATGGATTATCCATTTAAGCATGGGGCCTCTGGTGCATGATACAGTGTGCAGATATTTTATTTAGTTATGCCCTTGAAACCTATATGGTTTTGTGAAATAGTATCACTCTAATAAATTCAACTTAAAAACATAAAAATAATAATAAATTTTAAAAATGAATTTAAAAAGAAAACCATAGTCACAATGTTACTATCTGACAAAACATTAACTGGGATGAAAAGCCTGTTTTCTAATAACAATTCAGCACAAAGAGAAAAAAAAGAAAAAGACACAAGGGAAAATGACCACAAAGTTAGCCATGCTCATCTCCCAGTTTTTAAATTACATGTGAGTCTTATTTTCTTATTTTGTTTTATCTGCATTTTCTCTATTTTATTCAATGTACATAAAGTGAATGAAGAGAAAGAGTTATAACATCTTCCCTTTACTAGCTCTCACCCTCCTTCCTAAATAAACTAATACAGGTCAAGTGTCTCCTTGTCTGGAAGCTTCCCCCGACATTGCAAACCTCACTCCTGTATGGACCTGTTGAGATACCCTTCTCAGGGATGTGCTAAACCAGCTCTTTAGCCACAGAACCATATGTGTGCATCTCTTCCAAACTCCTTGGGCAGCAACACCACGTCGAGAGCTGGAAATCCACCTCTCCCCATCCCTCAACCTGGAGCCTATTGCTAAATATCTATCAACACACTACTGTTTATGTTCCCAGAAGCCTGTGCCTCTCTCTCTGTATAGTTTTATCACCTTGTGCTATAATGCTCTACCTGCTTTTCTCCACCACTAATTTGTTCACACCTAAGAGATAAGATATTTCATCACGTATCTCTTACCCAACCACAGTACCAAGAATGGTGGAAGGAAGGAAAGGAAGAAGAAAGAAGAAAAAGAAACAAAAAAAGAAAAATGGGGGGAAAGGAATGAGGGGACAGAAAGGGAGAGAGGAAGGAAGAAAAGGAGAGGAAGCAATAATAACTGCTATTTTTCTTCAAATGTAATAAAATTGCCTAATTCTCCCTAAATATCAACAGCCCATTCTTTGGAAGCATGAAATTCTCCAACTATCACCAACAGGAAGATATATGCTTCCTCATTTGTGATTCCTAAGAAACAAAAGCCTTTGAAACGCAGCCACTAACACCTGGAACTTCCAGCCAGAATGGGTCAGCAAGGTAGAGTGAGGCTATTGTTGAAAAGACATCTCAGAGAGAACAAAGTAGGCGGGATCTCCATACCAGATATCAAGCTATATTACAAAGCCACTGTTCTCAAAACTGCCTGGTACTGGCAGAAGAATAGACATATAGATCAATGGAATAGAATAGAGAACCCAGACATTGACCCAAACCAATATGCTCAATTAATATTTGACAAAGGAGGCAAGAACATACAATGGAGTCAAGACAGTCTCTTCAATATATGGTGTTGGGAAAATTGGACAGATATATGCAAAAAAAATGAAACTAGACCACCAACTTACACCATACACATAAATAAACTCAAAATGGATAAAGGACTTAAATGTAAGATGGGAAACCATAAAAATACTAGAGGAATTTAAAGGTAACAAAATCTCAGACATGCCGAAGCAATTTTTTCACCGATACAGCTCCTAGGGCATTGGAAACTAAAGAGAAGATAAACAAATGGGACTACATAAAAACAAAAAGCTTCTTCACAGCAAAAGAAACAATCAACAAAACAACAAGAAAGCCCACTGCATGGGAGAACATATTTGCCAATGTTATCACCGATAAGGGCTTAATCTCCAACATTTATAGGGAACTCACACAACTTAACAAAAGGAAGATAAACAATCCAATCAAAAAATTGGCAAAAGACCTAAATAGACACTTTTCAAAAGAGGACATTCAGAAAGCCAAGAGACATATGAAAACATACTCAAAGTCACTAATCATCCGAGAGATGCAATCAAAACAACAATGAGGTACCACCTCACACCTGTCAGAATGGCTATCATCAACAAATCAACAAATGACAAGTGCTGGAGAGGATTCGGAGAAAAAGGAACTCTCCTGCACTGCTGGTGGGAATGCAGACTGGTGCAGCCACTATGGAAGACAGTATGGAGTTTCCTCAAAAAACTAAAAATGGAACTCCCATTTGACCCAGTGATTCCACTTCTGGGAATATATCCCAAGAAATCAGAAACACCAATCAGAAAGTATATATGTACCCCTATGTTCATAGCAGCACAATTCACCATAGCTAAGATTTGGAAACAGCCTAAATGCCCATCAGCAGATGAATGGATTAGAAAACGGTGGTACATCTATACAATGGAATACTATGCTGCTGTAAAAAAGAAGGGATTCTTACCATTTGCAGCAGCATGGATGGAACTGGAGAGTATTATGCTAAGTGAAATAAGCCAGTCAATGAAAAAAAAATCACATGATCTCACTTATTTATGGATAATAAAGACCATTATAAATTGATGAACATAAACAGATACAGAGGCAGAACAGCATTGAACAGACTGTCAAACTACATCTGGAAGGCTCGAGAGGGTTGCAGGGGAGTTAAGAGATCAACTGAAGGACTTGTATGCGTGCATGTAAGCATAATCAATGGACACAAGACACTGGGGGTAGGGGAAGAGGGGGGAAGGTCAAGGGGAAAATGGAGACTTATTTAACACTCTTTGTAATACTTTACATAATAAAACAAAATTTAATCTCAGAATCCCAGTAAGGTGGCCAATCCCAGTGTTGCTTAGAACACTTCCTGAGAACGAACCATTCTGCATCTATTTCCTCATTCAGCAAGTCCCGTGAGAACTCTCCCTTCTCCACTTCATTGAGCTCCAGGTATTGAAAAAGGACTCCATAAACATAAATGGTTTGAAAAGTTTATCTAATTGGCTCCTTTTTCATTTCAAAAGATACTGGAATCTCTTCAAGAGCCATTCTGCTGTCATAGACTAACGGGTATCTTTTTGGTAGTGATTTATCCAGGTAAAGTGCTCATTATATGAATATACTCTAATATATCATTAATGTAAACCCTGCTTCTCCACGAATATGTACACCCAGGCCAGAGCTCAGAGGCCACGTAAACCTGTTACACAAAACAAAACAGAAAACAGTAGCTAACTCAACTGGTTTAACTGGTTCTTCTGATATATACTAGAATCATCCACTGAGCTGTTATTTCCATTGTTCTGGTCCAGCTCCTTCAGGTTGTGTGTGCCAGTATGTGTGAGTGGCCACTCCTGCTTAGAGGAGAGAAGGAAATAAAAACCACTAATTATTGACTAGCCTCTGGATTCATTCACTGGTTCAACAAATGTTGATTGAACAGGGTGTCAGGCACGGGCCCAGCCCCCGAGGTTACAGTTGAATGAGACAAACTTTTGGCATGTGCAGCCCATTGGAGGAATGGGCCCCATAGCAAGTAGCAAAAAGCAAATAAACAACATAATTACAGATTGTAATACACTCCAGTAAGGATTGAAACAAAGCTCTGTAGTACATTATAAAGGAAAGAGAGGGATGTATTTATGAGAGGTAGGAGGGATTTCTCTAAGGAGGTGACATTTAAGTTAATGCATGAACTCTAGGGTGAGAAGAAATTGATCATGCAAAGGGCCAGGAGAGGAGCATTCTTAGCAAAGGCAAAAGCAGGAACAAAGGCCTTAAAATGGAAAAGAACTCAGCACATTTGAAGAACATAAAGGAATTCTGTGTGGCTACAGAAGTGAGAAAGAATTCAAGGAGGAGCTTGACCGGTTTGGCTCAGTGGATAGAGCGTCAGCCTGTGGACCAAAGGGTCCTAGGTTTGATTCCTGTGAAGGGCATATACCTTGGTTTCAGGCTCTTTCCTGGCCTTGGGCCCTGGCAGGGGCTCATGTAGGAGGCAACCAATAGATATGTTTCGCTCACATCGATATTTCTCTGTCTTACCTTCTCTCTTCCAATCTTTCTGGAAATCAATGGAAAAATATCCTCGGATAAGGATTAACAACAACAACAAAAAACAAAAAAAAAGAATGAAGTGGGAAATAAAGAGGAAAGCAGAAGGCACCAAACATACAGGACATACTACAAAATTTAGATTTGAATGTGAGTGCAAAGGGGAGCAATTGATGCATTTGAGGCTGCAGAGAGACATAAACTGGCTTCTTCAGTGAAAGCCTTCTTCTAAGTTGTATGGAGAGCAGATGGAAGGGACTGGGATGAAAACAGGGACTAGCTGAACTGCTGGGTGAACTTCCTTTCAGCAGATTTAGGACTCAGAGGCGGGAGAGTTGAGTGCATGTTAACCAAATACAACACAAAGTTCTTAAACATGGATCTATTTGCCCAAAGGAAACATTTGGTGCCTCCAGGCCTTTCTCATACTCCCGGCTATGAAATTTTGGACAATTTACATCACCTCGTAGAACTTAGGTGTCTTCATTTGTAAAAGCAGTTTAGCCGAACCTCTGAGTATCCAGTAAGCGTTACACTCCTTGGTTTCTTGGAAAGGAAAATGACTCATCTGCTGGAAATAGACCAGGTAGCTCCAGGCAGTTTGCTGGGCCCAGCCACAGCCAAGCTTGGGTGGAGCCTGCAAGGGGCCAGGGTGGGTACCTGATCATTCAGTGCAAAGTCTCAGATCCCACGCTGCTGCAGAGCTTCGGCTCTGGAATGTGGTTTAGGTGGGACCTGTTAGTGATGGAAACAACAGAGAGAAAATCAGGAAGCTCTGGAAGAAATAGTACTGGTAAATATTTAAATAATTGTAGGGTGGAAAAACTGCTAAATTGGAAAGTAAAGGCAGAAAGCATAAAGACAAAGATGGAGAGATTTTATTTCATGAAACATCTAAGATTATCCCTCAAATCAAAAATAAATTTGTGAATAAACTAATTAAAAATGGGCAAAACACATGAACAAGCATTTCAAGAAAAACATAACTAGTCAATAAACCTCTAGTAAGATGTTAGACAATATTGATGATCAGGAAAATAGAAATCAAAGACAACTATGATTTATAATTTTATACACATTCAATTGACCAGAATTGAACATTTATAATACTAAGTTTGGAAATGGATTTAGATCTATGGCTCTCTTACTCACTTCTGATAGAATGTAACATAGTGTTACCACTTTGGAAAATAATCAAGTATGTTTTCTAACAACAAATATTTTTTAATTAATTAATTAATTTTTTATTGCTTAAAATATTACAAAGAGTACTACATATGTCTCTTTTTTTCCCCTTGACCTTCCCAGGCCTCCCTACCCCCCAGTGGCTTGTGTCCATTGGTTATGCTTATACGGATGCATAAAAGTCCTTTGCTTGATCTCTTTCCCCTTCCCCACAACCCTCCCTGACCTTCCTGCTGTAGTTTGACAGTCTGTTTGATGCTGCTCTGCTTCTGTGTCTATTTTTGTATATCAGTTTATAATGGTCTTTATTATCTATAAATGAGTGATGTCATGTGGTATTTTTCTTTCATTGATTGGCTTATTCTAATAACAAATATTTATATATTCTATGGTCTAACAATTCCACTCATAGGTGTAATTATACATGTATATCAAAACACACAGCCAAGAATATTCAGAGGTACACTGTTCACAATAATAAAAACCTAGAAACCACTCAAATATTCATCGATGAGAAAGTGACCCATAAAAATATTATATTTATACAATGGAATCACATGCAGAACAAATTGCAAAACATTCATGAGCATACTGATATGACATGCAACCATGTGGATACATTTTTTCAAAATGATATTAAATGGAGAAAGTGCCAAAAGACTACCAAGTCTTTAAGGAGATGGAAAAAATTGTACATTTTGGAATGGGAGGTAGTCACATAGATGTTTACATAAGTAAAATATTTTCCACTAAGCATTTATTGAACTGTATATTTAATACTTTGTATACATTATTGTATACATATTATAAATTAATAATAATTATCTTATAAAGGCGTATGTATCCATTTTATGAAATGACAAATCACAAAATTTTAAAAACCTAGTTTTTAGTATGATGACTCCACTTTTATTTAATAAAACTAAATGAAAAGGAATTCGTGATGATGGTGACACCTGAGTCTAAACATGAAGAAACATCAGACAAACCCCACTTAATGAGCATTCCATAAAAAACTTGAACTTTTCATAAATATCAAAGTCATAAAAATACCAAGAAAAGCAAATAAACTTCTAGAGTAAAGACAACTAAAAGACATGGCAACTAATACAGTGACACAGAATTAAATCCTGGACTGGGAAAACAAAATAGCTAAAAAATATATTATTAGACTATAGATGAAATATGAATTAGACTGTGAATTAGATAATAACATTATGTTAATAGCAAATGTCCTGATTTTGATAATCACTGTGTAATTGTATATGAGGATGTCCTTTTTCTTGTGAAATACTCAGGGATTTATTTAGTGAAAGGGGATCAGTGTCTCTAAACTTAATCTTATATGATTTGGGGAGGTGATGTCA
>PVJC01021284.1:0-28351 GCA_004026665.1 Murina feae | reverse complement strand
AGGGAGCAGGAAAAGGCTGGCCTGACCACAAGGCGGGGTTTTCCCTGCTTTCTGGTGGCTGGAGGAAGATGGGCAGTAGGCAAGCTTGGGAGACAGGCAGCACCCAGCCCTGGTCACAGCTCAAAAAAGAGAACAACATGCAGGGGAGGGCAAGACTCTGAGAGATCAACATAGAGGGGGTGCCTGCTCCAAGCCTTGATGGTGTGCCTGGGGACAGGCCCCCAGCAGGTAGACACACACAGGAGGACTGCTCCGAGCCTCAGATGCGGCTGGGGGCAGGTCTCCAGTGGTGAAACACACACACACATACACACACAAGGCGCCTGGCAGACTGGGGCCATCATAGGACATCCACTGAGGGGTCCCAGACTGTGAGAGGGCACAGGCCGGACTGAGGGACTCCCTCCACCCCGAGTGCACAAATTTTTGTGCACCGGGCCCCTAGTAATACAATAATAAATAATAACACAAAAATAAAATCTATGTTTCACATACAACTGTAGACTACTTTTGCTCCACCATGTATATTATAGATAATATAATTATATGTTATATAAAGTAGTTTATATCTTATTATACTTATAATTATGATATACATTAGAGGTCCGGTGTAGGACAGGTAGGGTCCCTAAGCCTGGCTGGCGATCAGGGCCCATCCGGGCCTTCCAGCTACCATCCAGGGCCTCCCTTCCCTGACCTCCGGCTGCTGGCCAGGGCCTTCCTTCATCCCGCACCACCCTCTGGTGGTCAGTGCACGTCACAGCAAGCGAACAAACTCCTGGTCTCCTGGTCGAATTCCCGTGGGGACAATTTGCATATTAGGCTTTTATATATATGATGATATAATGATGTAAATACTACTACAAGACAATGAAGTATATGTAATATTTTCTGCAAGTCAGGTCCATCTCTTTTTACTCTTTTCTATGCTATTTTGAGTTAAGAATACTATTTTGAATTTAAATAAAACTGTAGCTTCAATAGAGTAGTTTTGTTATGGAAAGACTGCTTATTAGAAATGCATGGATGTTCCTAAGTGAATTGGTATGTCATCTTCAAGAGAAAACCATAAAGAATTAATGCAATTATACGCTTATCTGTATGGAAATGTGAAAAATCAATGAAATATGATTCAATATCCCTATATCTTTAGTAATAATTTAACATGACCATAAAATTAATGCATTTGAAACTATTACAATATGATGCCAGTACTACTTCTGTGGTAATAATAATAAACCTATCAATGCATAATGATGAGTTTGCCAACTCACTGAGTAGTTTTCTGTAACTTCGGTAGTTTAAAATGAATTCCATCTTTTATGAAACAAAGTTTTATCACCCACTTGCATTATCAAAAGATAAAATCAGCAGATTTCTCTGAAGAACACCAATCACTATTGCATTCACTATGAAAATAAATTCTGCCTCAGGAATTCTATAATGTACAGGACATCCTTAAATTTACCAACCATAACCCTGGGCTCTAATGCCTGCTGGAAAATACTTGGGCTCTACAACTTGCTAGTAGTGTGCTTTCAGAAAGTCACCTGTTTTTCCTTTGAACACATTTGCTTTTCTATTAAAGAATCTGTACATATAATGAATATAGCAGGATGAGTTGATACTAGAAAGAGGAATGAGTCAAGTTAATGAAGGATCTTCAATGTCATTCTAGGCACAGTATAATTTTTTTAAATTTTGGTTATGAAATAATTTTTTCTAATAAAATGTTACAAGAAATTTAGCACATGAATACGATTTTTAAAAGAGTAGTAACACCAAAGAAAGACTTAAGTCTCTAGAGCCTTACAGGTCCAGAAAGCTTGTCCAGCCCCCAGGCCCTTTTATAAAATACACACAAGGCTGCACAAAAGGCAGCCTGAAGCAATCAGATTTAGGTGGCAGAGCACACTGATGGCAGAGATTGTTTATCAACCATGTGGTTGCCAATCATAAGCCAGAAGCATCTGGGACTGTGAACATGACAGAGGCTTAAATCTCGCCAGCTAAGAATTTAGATCACAATAATATGGACATTCTGACCCTCCAGAGCTGGAAATTATCCATAGTTTCATCAGTGTATCACACATCTAGAATTATCACATGCACAGTACACACAACACATACGAAAAACTGGAGTTTATCTCAACAAACACCATAGCTTCTTTAGTGTATTGTGAAGATATTTTAGTATATAGTGAAGACACAAGTGACTTCTGTGCAGTATTTGCCTGTTTCATTATAAGATAACATATAGTACAGAATAGCACACAGCTTTCTTTAGTTGCTGAAGAAAAACAAATAAAATGTGCATTTATGGCCCCACAGAGTAGTTTAAACCAAGTCAAGTCACCACACACATATTGTTAAGCAGATGTAAAAACTTTTATGAAATCCAACCTATACTAAAAGCTAAGACAAAAGCAACAATAACAGCACACAAAGAAAAAAGAAGTATTACCAAAACCACTCTTAAATCAGCTGGGGATGCATTTGAACTTGAGTAAAAGAAAATTTGCATTAGGTTTCACAAAACTCTATTGAACCTATGGATCAAGAAGTATTATCCTAATTCTAAAACCACATAGAGACATACAAAGAAAAAAAATTATAGGCCAATAGCCCTGATAAATATAGTTGGCAAGGATATGGAGAAAAGGGAACCTTTGTGCATTGTTGGTGGGAATGCAGATTGGTGCAGCCACTATGGAAAACAGTATGGAGTCTCCTTTAAAAATTAAAGATGGAACTTCCTTATGACCCAGTGAATCCACTTCTGGGAAAACATCCAAATATACCCAAAATGCTAATTTGAAAGACTATATACAGCCCTATGTTCACTGCAGCATTGTTTACAATAGCTGAGATTTGGAAGCAGTCCAAGTGCCCATCTATATATATAAAAGCCTTAAGTTGCAACCGAGCAGACGACCAAACAGGCTGTGTGGGGCAACAGGGCTGGCAGGGGGGTTAGTGAGGAGGCAACCAAATGACAGAGCAGCAGGCTGCGTGGAGCAACCAGGCCAGCAGGGGGGGTTGGTGAGGAGGCGACCAAAAGACTGAGCAGCAGGCTTTTTGAGGTGACCAGGCCAGCAAGGGGGGAAATTGGAAGCAACTAGGTTGGTGGTGGGGGGCAGTTGGGGGCAATCATTCTGGCAGGCAGGGGCAGTTAGGAGCACCGAGTCCAGCAAGGGTATAGTGAGGGGTGATCAGGCCAACAGGCAGAGGCAGTTAGGGGAGATCAGGCTGGTAAGGGGGGCAGTTAGGGGCAATCAGGCAAGCAGGCAGGTGAGCAGTTAGGAGCCAGTGGTCCAGGATTGTGAGAGGGATATCCGACTGCTCCGAGGAGTCCTGGATTAGAGAGGTGCAGGCTGGGCTGAGGGGACCCTCCTCCCCTTCCCCGCCCCCATGCATGAATTTCATGCACTGCCCTCTAGTCAATAAATAAATGGAATAATGAAAAATGACCTTTCTATTAAGAAGTTATAACTCTTCAAACTGATTGTTCATTTTGGTATAAAAATCAGACAATTTTAGCCTCTCTTTTGAACCCCACGTACATGTTATCATCTCCATGAAGGTTTAATGATGCCATCTCAACCTCAGCAGAACTAAACTGAGGCATTTGACTTATACATCTCTTTATACTGCTAACTGTATTCTACATTGTCTCATAATTATCATAATTATCTGTTATTTCATAATCCATACTACATTGTAAACTTTTGTGAAATTAGGACTGGCACTATGATACTGATCCTTATCACTGTACCAATCCAACATTAAAATATTTTAGAGATCAAAGGGCAGAGTGAATACTTGGCTAAGATTAGGCCTGGGCTGAGAGAAACTCTGCTTGAATTTTTTTTTTGAAACATGAAGAGAGTAGTTTATACTTCCTTTGTTGTACAGCACCATGCTGGATTGTAAGATGTGTGTTGGCATGCAAGCCTTTGAATATAATGACATATAAAACTAGTGGGTAAGAGATATATGGTCTTCATAGGTCAAGGTTCTCAATCATGGCAGACATATATACCTATAGCCATGAGGAGATAAGAGAAGTTGCAACTCTGGATACCTGTCGGGCCTCCTAATGAGATGAAGATGGTGTACATGTTATATTTTCACATTTTATCCTTCTAATAAAGCTAATTCATTGTAGCATTAAAGTGTTTTTGTCTCATGTTTGTTACTGCCAATCTGAAACCATAACCAGAGCTTTGATATTGCGAGTCAATTGTAGCTTGAATAATGGCACAACAAATATAGCATTTGTCAAATGATGTCAGTTCATCAGAATAGTGCAGTATTGCTGTGCACACTCCTGAACTTTTACACAGTACTTTTTACAAATGTTCACATTTTAAAAATATCATGAAAGATGACCCATGTTAAGATATATTAATTTTTCTTTACAGAGTCTCTCTGAATACCCTTTTGACAGGAATTCAGGTAATTTATGAGGAAATTTACTTCTTTGATGCTTCCAAGTTACTACTTAGCAAATTACTCTTAGACTCTAACAAGTGACTTTCATTTGCTAAAATTAAGGTTAATTTTTCTCTGAAATGTCTTGCTCATCCCTGAGGAATTACTCAAACACTCTTTAAGGGAAAATGTTTCTAAAAGTCCAGTATAATAGTCAGCCTACTATTATTACCTCTAATGAAGGTCATCCGAGTTTCTTTACTTCTCCCTTCTTTAATGCAAACAGCACATTACTGGTTTTGTGGCAAAATGCACAAATAAGAACAAAGTTAATGTGGAAACAAGGAAGTGTTAGTTTGTGATTTGACTGATGTTAGGGATAAAGTTGTCAGGTTGAGTCAAAGCATTCCCTCCCCCTCATCATCGCCACCTAATGACATTACAGTTCCTATAACAGTCGAGCATACAGGAAATACCAACAACACAGCAATGAAAGATGCAGGATGAAAACAGATTCAAGATATTCATTCTTGATGTTGGTGGTGATGGTGGTATTAATTACCAATAGGCAGTATTCTCTTTTATACACAGAGACTCTCCACAATGGCTAAATGCTTTCAGCTTCGAGTGAGACAAGAGCCGAGCAATAGCAGCCTGAACCAGAGAGTGATTTGTTGTTATTTTTCTCACTTGCCAAGTGTACAAGGGTTTAGTCCTTATAATCATTTGTTGAGCCAGTGCCAAGGACTTAGAATTGCCATCACTACAATTTTCTGTCTTCTTTTCAATGTTCCAAAAAGAGTGAAGTCACTCCTTGCACCACAATCTCATGCAATTTCATTCAAGATAATGAAGCAAGCAAGATGTAACCCAGAAGGGGTGCTTCTTCCTATTGTTACTGTAACTTTATCCTGAACAGGAATAACGGTCTCTGAAACCTCTCCTCCTTGAAAGAATTTATTCCAACAATTGAGTCACCTGCCTTCCTCTAGGTAAGGGGCTATCTAGGATCTTTAGTTGCTTATGTCAAGAGGTTACCATCTGATACATAAACAAGAGATGTGAGCAGAGGTGACACAGGAACTAATAACCTTGGGGTAAGCAGGCAAAGTGTTTTTATTTTTGCTTTGTTTCATTTTCTTTGTTGGTTGAACCTCAGTTGCAAATGCTTCAGTCCACCATAATCTTCAGTTCTAGTTATAGTCTCATTAAAGAGACAATGCAAGACATCTCTCTTTTCATAAGTATTTATTTAGCACATTTGATCTTATCTAATGTTATTTCCCTCACACTGGACAATGGCTGGACCAATTACTATTGTTTGGTATTGTTTTTATGCCTTTTCAGTAGTAGAAATAAAACATCTGCTTTTTAAAAAAGATACACTACATTCTGAGTTCCAACTGATTATTTTATTCCAAGTTCAATATTATAGACTAGAGGCCCAGTCATGAATTCATGCACAGGTGGGGTTCCTTGACCTGGCCAGCAATAGGGCCAATCAGGGCCAACGGGCCAGGGCAGGGAGAGGGACCATGGGAGGTTGGCTGTGGGAGCACACTGACCACTAGGGGGTAAATCCTGCATTTAATGTCTTCCCCTTGGTGGTCAGTGTGCATCATAGAGACTGGTCGACCGGTTGTCATGGTCACTTAGGCTTTTATATATAGATTTTTATTTAGTCTCATTAATATTACAATGAATCTAATTTGTCTTATGCAAAATATCTCAGCCTCAGAGATATCAACATAGCTACTCATTTGCTTTGTACCACAAAATTAAAATAGCAGTCTCTGAATAACAATACCAATACCAGGCTGATGTTATCACAATAGTGAAAGGCAGTTCCTGACTTCAGTACCCCTCACAAGAAGCCAACAAGCTATAGATAAGACACCACTGTGAAAATAGAAGAGCCCAGGGGTGAGGCTGAAACATCCCCTGGATCACCGACACTGAGAGGAACTGAAATAGCAGAATATGGAATAGCTAGACTCTGACCACATCACTCAGGTTTTGAACATTGAACTGACCCACATTTGACCCAGCCTAGCTCTCCAGGTTTGGTGCCTGATGAAATCCAGTTGACAGTCTTTCCAATTATTTTAACTTGGGAGGGACAGCCCTGTCCTGCCAGCCTAATCAACTGTTGGCCTCTGGAGGGAGATAAGGTTCTGTCATTCCTTATCACCTCACTTTCCTCTCCCTTGCACTAAAAAAATAAAATAAAATTCCAGATGGCAATAATGAAATGAGAAAATATGTACTAGCCCAAATAGATATATCTTTGGGAAATATAAAATCCATTCAATAAGAAACTGGGTCAATTAGCTGGTTGGAGACCATCTGAAAAGTCATATTAGTCTGGAGATCGGGAGTCAGTGTTTTGGGGCAGAACAAAGACAATCTGCAAAGAGAATGGAATGCAACATACACACAAAGATAAGTGACCAAGTCACATATTCTAGCTTTCTAGTTCCTGTGATACCTGACCATTCTTCAGTCCCCACTCTTAGAGCCTTTGCATTCGTGAAATAAAATCCAACTTTCATTGAGTGGGCCTCTTTTCCTTAATACCCAAAGAACCTTGAATAGAATATTTAGCAAGGTTGAAAGTGGAAAACTTACCCTTCGACCTATCTTATTTTCTGAAAGTATAATATAATTTATAATAGAATAAGAATGTCTTCTTGGTACAACTTCACGGAACCCCACTAAAAAGTTTTTTTTCTCTATGCATATTCTATAGAGTATGTGAATATTCATTTCCATAGTCATATCAGCTAACGTCTGTCTACTGCGTTTGCACTGCAAGCTGGTTTCTTCTTTCAGACAGTTCTTTGCCTCCATATATATTACTGTTTTGATTTGTGTTTATTTACCTATTCTAAGTACAGGCAACAAACTATCTACCAGGTTTTTGATACTTGTAATATCTTTGAAATGTATATAATATTTTGTTTTTGACATTTTATCAATGATATATAGATACATGTACATCATTTTTTCCTGTTCATATCCTTTTTAATTTCCCCAAAATGACATAAAATCCTCTAATGGCAGTTATTCTATGCCAGACCTAGCAATTGTCCTACTAGGTATTTTCCTCTTTTTTCCTCCTGACATTTAAGTGAAACACTTCCAATGTCCTGAAAATATTAGTCTTATGTTCACAAGCAGCACTATATCCCTTGATGAGTTGTATATCATAAATCAGTTTGCAAATTATGAACTGTCAATCTTTAACAATTGGATTCCTAAATACTTTGTTCTCTGAAAGCATGATCTTAAACTGGGAGAATTAGAAGAACCACTTCTATTCCTGGATCCAGTAGGTATGATTATATAGGGTTGGTAAATTGTCACAGGCACTATTTTATTAGACATATCAGTGTCTATCCAGTCAACATCTCATACTCAACAGGGCCTCTTTATTATTATATGCTTTGTCATAGATAGATAGATAGATAGATAGATAGATAGATAGATAGATAGAGATTTATTATATGAATTGACTCACAAAATGGTAAAACCAAGATGTCTCACAATCTACCTTCTGCAGGCTAGAGAACCAGGAAAGCCAGTAATGTAACTCAATCTGAATGTGAAGGCCTCAGAACCAGGAGTGTAGATGCCTAAGGATAAGAGAGGATGGATGTCTCAGCTCACGTAGAGACAGTGAATTCACCCTTCCTCCACATTTTTGTTCTATTCAAGCCCTCAAAAAATTGGGTGATGCCCAACTGAAGGTAATCAACTTTACTCAGTCTGTTGATTCATAGGTCAATCTCTTCCAGAAACACCCTCACAGACACACTGAAAAATAAGATTTCATCAGCTACATGAGCATTGCTTAGCCCAGTCAAGTTGACATAAAATTGACCATCACAAGTATCAACAATTTTTCTTGAACTACTATTGGATATCTTTTAATCATTCTGTTTAAAGTATTAAATTATTTTGCCTCGTATAATGCAGAGTTAGTGTCTAGGTACTTAATTTTATAATTCTTCCATACTTCCCCTTGCATTACTCTATTTTCTGCCATACCATTTCTCACCTTCTAATGTTCTATATTACTTATTATTTGTTATTATCTTTGTCCCTCTTGCTAAAATTTAAGCTCCATAGACTAAAGTTTTTACCTATTTTATCTTATTGATATATTTCAAGCATCTAAAATTCACCTAGTACATACTAGGGGCTCAATATGCATTTGTTAAATGAATGAATAAATACAATCTTATTTAATACTAGAGGCCCAGTGCACAAAATTCATGCACAGAGGAGGGTGGGGGTCCCTCAGCCCAGCCTGCCCCCTCTCACAGTATGAGACCACTCAGTGGATGTCCTACTGATGGCCACTGTCTGGCAGGCTCCGTGTGTGTGTGTGTGTGTGTGTGTGTGTGTGTGTCCCCACTGGGGGCCTGCCCCCAGCTGCATCAGAGGCTTGGAGCAGTCCCCATGTGTGTGTGTGTGTGTCTATCTGCTGGGGACCTGCCCCCAGCCACACCACGGAGGCTTCGAGCAGGCACCCCTCTGTGTTGGTCACTCAGGCTCCTGGCCTCACATGCATGTTGTTCTCTCCCTTGAGCTGTGGCCAGGGCTGGGTGCTGCCTGCCGGCCATAATTGCCTGCTCACTGATCACCACGGCAACCAGGAGCAGGCCCTACTGGGGGCTGCCTGCAGGCTGCACTTTCTTGTTCCCAATTGCCATGGCGACTGGGAGAAGGCCTCGCTGCAGGATGCCCACAGGCCGCCCGCGCGTTCACTCTCCTGCTCCCAATCGCTATGGCGACCGGGAGCAGGTCCTGTTGGGGGATGCCTGCTGGCAGTGCTTGCCTACTCCAGGGCAATGCAACCTGCTCACGGGTTGCCAAGGTAATGCCTGCTGGGCTCATGTTACCAGGATGACACCACCAGCACCTTGCCCCACCACTATGGGCACCGCCATCTTTTGTCATAAAGTGACGGTTAATTTGCATATTACTCTTTCATTATATAGGATAATAGCACATTCTTTTTCTCCTCTCTATTCCCTTACCTTCTTTAAGTGCTGATTTATTTTTGAAATAATTTGCATTTGATTCCATTCTTTAGATGACAAAAGTGATGCATACTTATTTATCATACACACACAATTTTATTACTCTCCAAAACGTATTCTTTCTCTTTCTATAGATTCTTTATGAATTTTTTTCTTCCATTCTCTCAAATAAGCTAGAGTACACAGTCAGAAGCATAACTCACCTTTTTCAGAAAGCTTTTTGACATGGGAAGGTGAATTTGCATATATAAAACACTAGAGGCCCAGTGCACAAAATTTGTGTACTTGTTGGGGGGGTCCCTCAACCCGGCCTGCACCCTCTCACAGTCCAGGATCCCTCAGGAGATGTCCAACTGACAACTTAAGCTCACTTCCCCCAGGGAGCAGGCCTAAGCTATCAGTCAGACATCCTTAGTGCTGCAGTGGAGGCGGAAGAGGCTCTTGCCACCACTACTGCACTCACTAATTGTGAGCCTGGCTTCTGGCTAAGCAGCACTCCCCTTGTGGAAATGCACTGACCACCAGGAGGCAGCTCTTGCATTGAGTGTCTGCCCCTGGTGGTCAGTGCATGTCACAGGGAGCGGTTGAACACCCTTAGCATATCATTAGTATATTACATTTTGATTGGTTGAACGGACAACTGGATGACCAGACACTTAGCATATTAGGCTTTTATTATATAGGATTATTGATGACCATATCCATGAGGCAGACACATAACATACATATTATGTTGGTCTCAGAACCGTTTTTGCTTTTACCAGAAAGCATACTATAATATTTGTGTTTCCTCTCACATCCAAAATGCTTGTTATGTGCCATTTAGTTGGTTCCATTTCCTGGAAACCCTGTGAATGAATGATATCTACAATGTTCTGTCCTCAACAGCTCTACTCAGTTCCTGTAGGCTCACACCTATGACTTCGTGGATGGACTCAATCCATCTCATATTGGATCTCCCGCTTTCCCTGCTGCCTTCTATGATTCTAAATATTATTATCTTTTCTGTCTTCTCATGTTATGTCCATAGTAGGGCAGCTTCAGTTTTGTCATTTTTGGCTCCAGTGAGGTTTTGGATTTAATTTACTATTGTCTTTCTGGTAGCCCAGGGCTTCTGTAGAGCTCTCCTTCAACACTATATTTCACATGAATCAATTCTCCCCACTCAGATCTTCTTCACTGTCCAAGTTTTGCATCTGTACATAGTAATTGATGGCGTGGATGATCTTAGTCTTGATCTCTAATGACACAACTTTGCTCTTGGTGATCTTTATGATTCTCTCATTACTGCATTTTCAAGTATCAGTCTTCTTTTTTATTCCTTGGCTGCAGCCTCTACCAGTATTTGAATTAATGACTGAACCAAGATAAGCAAAATCATTATCAATTTTAATGCCACCTTCAAATGCCCGCTATAAAATGCTTTTTCTATGTGTACTGTTCAACGGGAGCCAGTGTGATTATTTTATTTGAACCTTCATGACTACCATAGTGAAATAAATGGTCCCCTGAAGTTCTGAAAGAATAAATTATCTCTAGGTTCTTAACTCACAGTCAGAGAGGGACTTGTGATAAAAATAAAAATAAAAAATAAAAAAATAGACATAGTCTGATACTTGTACAACCTTAAAGCTCAGCAGCCGAAATGGGATTCTAGACTCCATTGCTCCTGACTCTTTTAACTCCTAAACCATGTTTCATGGGTTGATGGAAATTGGAATTAACTGTTAAATATAGGGAAATAATATTTTTATAGCTGCTCACAATTCTCACTATAAAACTGTCAATGTTATAAATGCTGTTTGCAACAGAAACATAAGTTGCGCTGTCTCATAGTAATCCTAAGTGCTGTACAATAAAAACAAATACCATGCCCTGTTCTTTAAAAAGACTATTATTTCTTGATTCACGCAGACATAGTGCTAGTTGCCAATATTTTTATTGGTTAGATTTATGTTCTTCCCCTTGTCTCCTTGCCTCCTGTGAAAACATAAGAACATCCATCCTCATGACCATTAGGACCTTAATGACATTGTCAATATGGCCCTAAACAGCATCCAACAGAAGCATTGCTTCCCATCTCTTCTCAGACTCATTTAACTGCACTCCCTTCCTACCCCAAGCACACATACCCACCTCCAAAGAATAAACACGCTAAGTCTGGATCTGCATACCACCCATCAGTAAGTACTTTCCCTTTTGGGAACAGTTTCAGTTTCCAGGAATGTTCATAATGTTAGCCTTAGTGAGAATATTCTTCATGCTATTCATAGGGTCATTCCACCCCATTCTGATACTAGTATGGCTAGTATTGATTAACTAAGCAAATTATCTTCTGAGTATCAGATAAGCAGTATAAATGAACTCTGGGGTAGGCTTCAGAAAATGTTTGCTAGAGTGGCGCCTTTGTCATCAAGATTCCACAGCCCCTGCACTGTTTTTAGGACTCTACCCTCCTCCATGTGTCAGTCCATCCTGAAGTTCGCTTTCCTCATTGTAGCAAAAATGATTGCTGCAGTTCTGATTCACATTTACAAGAATATGAGACCACCTGAAATGGAGGGCCTCTCTTCTTCAAACTATCAAGCAAATGTAGTTTGTTTCACAGATGTCAGACTCACTTAGGTTATGTCTCTGCCTAAACCAATCCCTGCACTGAGAGAGTAGGGTTAGGCCTGTCACTTTCCACCCAGGATGTGGGGTGCGGGGTGTATAGGCAACAAACTAATGTGAGCAACTCTGCCCAGTTTGCCTGATACTTGATCTGATTTAGCAGTAATAGTTCTGTGTCCCAGAAAAGTGCTCAGTCTCAGGCAAAGATGGTGGGTCACTAGACACCCAATAGCATAGGCATAAAAATCAGCTGCCCCAAACCCATGCTCAAGTCTTGCTACCAGGAACTAGATTTAAATAAATGAATACATCTATTTCTATTTTCTCACAACAGACAGCTTTCTCACGTTGGAACTGCTGAATCTTTTTCAGCTATAGAGCTCCAGACGCTATAAAGACTTCCTTAACATTTTAATCTTTATCTTAAATAACCAATTAGTATTTCTCATGTTTTCTAACATTATTTGACAGAATTTTCTGGGCTGTCAGTTGTATTCCTGAACTTCCTTTAGAATCAGAGCTCTTCAATGGTCATGACGCCAAATATGGGATCCTACAAGGGTGTTGTGCTCATTTCATAGCTGAAGAGATGTTTTCTCACTCGATCCCAAATCTCCAATGAGGTGGGAACTAGGAGGATCTCTTTCTTCTGAGAAATATCTGTTACTTCCTAGAATACAGAAGGACCTTAATAACCATTTTCCTTATGAAAATGTTGTTTATTAATTTTGTTCTTATTAAAGGATAGCAAAGCATATCTTGTTTATTTCTGAGTTCCTCTCAGTTTATACTTCTTACTGTTTGCAAATACTAGGATTCTACTAGTTCCACAGATGAAATTATAACACAGTAAATTTTACAATAAGTTTAATTTCCCTCTTATTTTGTTTGTGTTTCACTGTGTCTAAATGAGTAAAACAGACTCTGAGATTCTACCCAGCTAGGGTCAAAACAACTAATAACACGAATAAAAATGTTAAGCTATTTGCTCATTATTATATAAAACAGTGATAATTTGCTATGTTTTACATCTTTCACTTTGAATATTTGCTTTGAACAAGGATCTGGTGAGACTAACTGCTCCTCAATGCCACCTCTGGTATATTTGAAAACATAGATTCCAGGATGTAGCCTCCAGAGACTGGAATTCGAAAGTTTGCCGAGGACCATGAAACCTATAGTTCTGAGTGTGAAGCCAGACTCATTAAATACCATCATAGCTGAAGCTTGAACCTAATGAGTTCATTAATAAAGCAATTCGGCAACATAAGGGGGCTGGCTTCCCGTGAGGGTTCAATGAGAAATGTCATGGAGAGCTTCCATACCCCCCCCCTCCCAAAAAAATACAGTTTGGAAGGTTTTTGGAATATAATTACAAAGTTACAATAATCACATTATCTGTGGGTGTGGATGTGATGAGTAGCAAGCTCCCTTGCACAGCAATTTTGTCAGTTGATCAAGCATTTCCCCTCTGAGCTCAAAGCAGTTGGGAGTAAATCCCATTATAGCACAGAATTGGTTTTTCCCGTGGTGTATATGGACCAAGGACATTTTCTGGCCAAGAATTCATTCAGTAGCTTTGCTGTATCTGCACAGGAAATGGCTGTAACCTTTCCAGACTATAAGGTCATGCATTTTGACAGGCGGCACAGAGCCAGTCCCTCCAACCACGCGGCACAGACGACCGCACACTGCTCTCCTGAGGTGTGCTGTTCTTCGTGTTGTTTAATCACATTCAGCAGGGCTGGCGCTGAACCTCACTCAGAATCTCAGAAAGGCAGGAAAGCTGTGCTGACGATCCTGTGGCAATCCTCGGCAAGAAGCAACATTCAGAGCCGGCTGGTTCTTTAATAGACGCTTTTCACTTCCAGAGATGCTATCCCCTTCTGTCTCTGTTACCTTCCAGCACATGCAACTCCAGCCCAAAACATTAATTTTGCTTTGTCAGAAATTATAGATCTTGTTACAAATAAAACAAGCCCTGACCAGTTTGGCTCACTGGATAGAGCGTCCGCCTTTGGACTGAAGGGTCCCGGGTTCAATTCTGGTCAAGGGCATGTACCTGGGTTGCGGGCACATCCCCAGTAGGAGGTGTTCCAGAGGTGGCTGATCGATGTTTCTCTCTCATCGATATTTCTAACTCTCTATCCCTCTCCCTTCTTCTCTGTGAAAAATCAATTAAAAATACATAAAATAAAATAAGAACAAAATATTACATGCCTTCTTTTCTCCTCATTATGTACAGAAAAATGAATCACAGCCCAACTTAAGCTGATAATGTAGTTGGAATACTAGCACTAATGAATGTTTCATAAAGGACTCCATTTACCAATTTTACCTTGATAATGACCATCAGAATCTCTCTCTCTCTCTCTCTCTCTCTCTCACACACACACACACACACACACAAACACAAACACACACATGCACACGCAGCATCTACTTGCAATCATATCACAAATTTTGGTGGTTTTAGCTATAATTCACATCACATATTATGTGAATTTCCTCTGTCTCTAATTATTTCTTCTGTTGTCTGTCTTTTCTTTCTCCCTCTTTTTATCTCCTGATTTTTCAAAAATTATATGAATTTTTATTTTCTCATTCATAGCATTTCAGCTAGAGATCCATGCCATCAAATTTTAACCTCGACTCCAAATGACTTATCAAAATATTTCTATGGAAGGAATACACTTTTCTGCCCCAGTAGAAATGTAGTAAATAAAATTTTCTCCACTTCAACTTCTGAAACATTTAAAAATATAAGAGATTATTTCTTAAATGCTAAATTGTGTGTTACATAGATGTTAAGAGATTGAAAAGGTCAATGAGCTTTTAAGGACCTTGATAAACAATTTAGTCATTTCAGCATCAGTTTCTTCATCTGTAAATAGTGGATATTAACAGTCTACAGGTATAATTTGTAAGATTACTGTGGTATTCACATAAATTAATTTTTTCTCAATTAATTAATCCATTAATTAAAATATATGTAATGAGGACTGATTAGAAGTTCATAAAACAATGGTGAATAAAATATATATAATCCCTGCCCTCATATTGTTTATAATCTACTTTAAGTAAATTTTTCCACATGTTACAAGCCCTAAATATGTATAAATATATGTCTTCATATGTACTTGTATTGATTTCACTCACATATATTTTTTTAACAGCTACCAAGTAGAAAACATTATTTTAATGCTGAAGACTTAAAAATAAAAAAGCACAATTCCTGTTGAGATGTACTCCATTATACTTATATTATATATGATTTAAGAATCTCTTCAGCCCAGCCAGCATGGCTCAGTGGTTCAGTGTTGACCTATGAGTCAGAAGGTCATGGTTCAATTCCTGGTCAGAACACATTACTCTACTGTGGGTTTGATCCCCAGTGTAGGGCATGCAGTAGGCAACTGATCAATGATTGTCTCTCATCATTGATGTTCTATCTCTCTCTTCTTCTCCATAGTTTCTGAAATATAGATATAGATAGATATAGATATAGATATAGATATAGATATAGATATAGATATAGATAGATATAGATATATGAAAAATATTAAAGAAAAGAATATCTTCGACTATATAAGAAGCAAAATATCAGATAAATAGAGGTTTACACAAAAAGACATTTAATTTTCAAAACAAGAAGTCTAAATATTTAATAAATTATTAAACAAATCCAATGGTTTAATAATGTCAAAAAGGCACAGCTCTTCTTCTTTCCAAACTTTAGCTCTATAGGAAGTTAGGAAAGTAAGTATCTGGCATAGGGGAATAAGGATAACTTAGGCAAGTCATGATTCACCATTTGGTACTGAAAATATTGCTACAAACAGAATTGACAAGAAAAAATAGAAATAGCTATAGGCAGACAACTAAAGGTATTTATCACAACATCTACTAGTATGTCTATTCTACTATCATTTAAAAGTAACTTAATAATGTCTTAATTTATACAAAACATTTATTTAGCATTTGGGAGAATGATCTTTATAGCATGCAGTTTCTAGTCTGTAGTTTTCATGTTTATAAGTTGGAGATTTTCATATTTACATGAGTCTTTTCCCTAAGTGGGTTTGACCTAAAGTGTGAGAAAAATGTAATTTATAACCACTTTGGATTTAATTCCTCTTTACCTTTGAATCTATCCATGGTGCTGGCTAGATCAAGCAGTTATAACCAAAGACCTTATGTACATTCTAGAGGCCTGGTGCACGGATTCCTGCATCGGTGGGGTCCCTCAGCCTGGTCTGTGCTCTCTCACAATCTGGGACCCTTGGGGGATATTGGAGAGCTGGTTTAGGTCCAAGCCCCGCAGGCCAGGCCAAAGGACCTCACTGGTGCACGAAACCATGCACGGGCCTCTGGAATGCATGTAAGATCTTTGGTTAATCTCTTCCCCTCATACCCCCTCCCCTTTTCCCTTTGAAATTCATCAATGTGTTCCATGTTTCCATGACTGTGGTTTCTCATCCTGCACTGAGCATCTGCTCCCTGGTTCTCAGTGTGCGTCATAGCTACCAGACAGTCGGTCTGCCAGTTGGTTCCTCGCTTAGGCTTTTATATATATAGATAGTGTCTCTACTCAACTTGTACACTGAATCTTAGAGATGATCTCAGGGGAAGAGACATAAGTCAATATAAATCCATCAAAATTCAGCATCAAAATCAAAACCATGTTTGCATTTGTGTAGTCCTTTACATTTTTTTACAGAATGTCTTACATCTCATTTTACCCACAAAACATCTCCATGAGGTCAAATGGGAAATATGTTCCTCATTTTATGGGTTAGGTAACTTAAATAGAGACTTGGATCATCTTTTTCAAAAACACACAGTGTATTAATGCCAGCAGAAGATTATAATCACTCTGGTTCAGGTTGGAAGAATTTGGTAGCACTCCAAGTTTGCAACCTTATTTTCTCAGCCTAGAAGTTGGCATTCAATAAGTTGAGAAAATGAGTATGCTTCAAACTTGAGGAGCTATCCACATGACACAGAAGTATGCACCCACTAAAAATGATGTTTATGCAAATAGGAAAATAGCAAGAGCCAAAGTTCATAAAAAGGCAATGTCAAAAATATTGACATTGTAGTCATATATACTATATTAATTCAACTCTGTGGATACATATATTATAGATACATATACCAAAGACCAGAAATAGAATTACAAAAATGTTAATAGTGATTAATTCTGAGCAGGATTCTGAGGAATCTTAATTTTTGTCTTTCTTTTTGCGTGTTTTTTTCTAATTTTTCTATGCTGAAGACATATTAGTTTATGTAAATGATGTTTTTGAAATAAAAATGGATGGTCCCATGAAACAAAAACTAATCCAATTTCCTTAATAGTCATATTTTCCAAATAAGTGTCTTGCTTTATGTCATTTTTATTATATCATCAAGGTTGGACCCTCACCTTTCAAAAAACTACTACCAGGAAGAAAGCATGTCTTCCTTTTGAGCAGACATTTATTTGGCATAAGTTTACCCTTGGGTCCCTATCTCTTCAGGCTTTACTAGAACTGGCCAAGGACTTTAATAAGGAAAATACGTCCTTTGGCCAAGGAAAATCATTAGAGATAATGTATTTGAAACCATTTCTCAGGAAATAGTGATTTCCTTTGTCTCAAAATTGATCTTATTGAAAATAAAATCAAAGTATGCCCTAAGAAAGGAGACATGCCAAATAGTGTCTCCTGAAAAACAAAAACATAAACATGTGATTTAAGAATTTAGAAGTCTCACTCTTCAATGAGAGTAAGGAAACGTGCCACCAGTATTTTCTCTGAACAGTCTTTATTTAGAGATCTGATTTAATAGATACCTGTTTATCTAGTTTCTGTTATAAAACAATCTACTCATAAATTACTGCTCTCACTTCAAGATTCTTCAGTAAACATATGTGATTTCTCTGTCAAGTGATAGAGAACTTAATACATATGCAAACAGAGCAGGTGGCTATTATGGAGGTAGACATGAAGATTAACCTTCATTCCAATAATACCAGACTTCAGCTGAGCTAGCACTTTTCTGCACTGGTCAAGGTCTTTACATACATTTTTTTTTTTATGAATCACTCCCATTTGGAAGGAGTGGGTACCAGCTGTTCTCTTCACTTTACATTCAGGAAAACCTCACAGAGAAGCACCGAAGGACTGTCCACCACTTACAATGTCAAGTAAAAAGTCGATAGAGATGTGTAAAGAAGTCTACTCTTCATAGCCAGATTTATTTAGGTTACAAAAACAGCTATAAAAGGAATGCATTGGTTTTTTTAAATATTTTTATTTCAGAGAGGGAGGGGGAGAGGGAGATAGAACCATCAATAATGAGAGTGAATCATTAATTAGCTGCCTCCTGCACACCCCATACTGGGGACTGAGCCTGCAACCCAGGCATGTGCCCTGACTGAGAATCAAACCGTGACCTCATGGTTTCATAGGTCAATGCCCAATCACTGAGCCATGCTGGCTGAGCTAAGGAAGCATTTTCTAACATGCATATATTTTATATTTAAATGAATGAAACACTTCTTTCATTTAAATATAAAATATATGCATGTTAGAAAATGCATTCCTTAGCTCTATAACACTAGCAAAATAAGTGATGTCAGTTCTTTGGCAGAAAATGACAAGTACTTAAGCAAACATCTACAATGGGAATTTCACTAGGTGCCATACAGCACATACTAGAGCTGTTTAAGGATGGGATGGCAACAAATATAATTCTGTGGAAAGATATATGTTCGTTTTCCCTTATATTACACTAGAGTTCAATGCATGAAATTTGTGCAAGGAACTCTTGAAGCCGTGGTGGCTTGCCTCAGCCCCTGTAACCCCAGCTTCGTCTGGAAAGTTGTCTGGAAGGTCATTCGGCTGTCTGGTCTAATGAGCATATTATGCTTTTATTATATATTACATGACGCTAAAAGGATTTTAGCATGTGTGGCTTGTTTCTTTGAAGGCTAAAAATTAAAATTTCTGAAGATATTAAGGAAAATGAAGCCTTATTCAGTGGTTCTCAACCTTCCTAATGCCGTGCCCCTTTAATACAGTGCCTCAGGTTGTGGTGACCCAACCATAAAATTATTTTTGTTGCTACTTCATAACTGTAATTTTCCTACTGTTATGAATCGTAATGTAAATATCTGATATGCAGGATATATTTAGGTGACCCCTATGAAAGGGTGGTTCTACCCCTAAAGGGATCATGACCCACAGGTTGAGAACCACTGCCTTATATAAAGTGTTGTTTTTGAATAACAATTCCAGATATTTTGACTTGTTTATGGGAATCCTTAAGGCAAATAAAAAATTACATTATAATTAAAATGCCAACAAAAAGAACAAGTTATGAATTTTAAATCACTATGAAAATCAATCTTGTATTGAAATCTTAACAATTAATTAGTATCAAAACTTGCCTGCAGCTCTTAAATATACAACTTTTATAACATCAATAATCTTCACTGCTGACGCACTAAGGCTGCTATCCTAGTTTTGTTTTTTTTTCTTCCTCTCATGGACTCTGGTACATTCCAGAATTCCATTAACAACTAGTATGATCACTGGCCTTTAAAGAAACCTTGCATTTAAAATAGTTTACAGTTCTCTTAAAGTAAAATATTGTACTCTTAAACAGCTATCAAGTGCTTTTCTCCAGTTTTCTGGATGCGTGTATCCACTCTATGGGTTGGACTTATAGGGCTTCCATTGTTGACACATGGGGCATAGCTTTCTATTTAAATGAAATCTGCAATTTCAGAAGAAGCAATGCCAATTACCATGTACCCATGCTTCTCACACTTTTGTTTCATGAAAAAAAAAAAACCCACACATTATAACAATTGCTCTTAATCCTTATATATAGTTTTCATGTATAGACTAAAGGTTGGTTTTGTGCTGGTTAATAGTTAAGTCAAAAGCCTTCTATTTTCTATTGATGTACAAAGCATTTCTAAAAACTATTCTCAGCTAAAATGCAACCCACAAATGACAATGAATTCCACCTCCTTGCTCCTACCAACAGAATCACTCTGAAATCAAGAGAAGTAGGAATTTCCATGAAATGCTTTCTGTGTTTTATGGCATCCAACAACATATAAGGTGACACCCATTGTGCGCCTTCATTTTTGTGATGCCAGAAATTCCATTTAATCTAGCAATGAAAATTAACTTTCCAGAAAGTGATAAAAAAAATTCATTTAAAAAATATTTTTATTATTGAAGTTAAATTTTGTATAACTTCTTGTTTATTGATTGAAGATAAGGAAATTTATGTGGCAAAATGTTTGGTTTTTAGCCATGAGAGATTTTATTCTTTAAGTCCAAAGACTCAAATACATTAGGGTTTTTGTTGGGAACAGTCAGATAAAACTCTAAATCAAATGAAGATAAGTTATTTTCCCCTTTCTGCAAGGCTACTCAAAGGAATCACCACAAATGAAAAAGAGTAAAGTAAAAAAGATAAAAGATAGTGGTGGCTTGTTTAACACGATGGACGTGTAGTGGATCCCAGGCTACATCATGAAAATGTCACATTCTTAGAAAGGTTTGCCATTTCCTCACTAAACGACTGCACATAAAAAAGCCAGTGCTATTGTTGAAATCCAAGAAATACATTTACACAACACATATTATGCAATTTTAAGATATATCACATGTCTCAATAACATTATCAACCCTTGGGTCTTTGCACCAAGTCGGGGATTGCCAGACTTGGTTCACTACTGACCTAGAAGTTAGTCAGCTGAGACAAAATGTAAATAATGAGGGAGGATCAGAGGGGCGGGAAAACTACAGGAAATAAAATGAGCTTTAAAGGCTAATCCATTTAATAATTTAAGAAGAAAGAGAAGCATGTAAAATCTTGAAAACATTTTCCAAAACATAAGCCTAAGGATTAATAAATGATGTGACCAACATTTTTGTTTTGATTTGAGCTATAATTTTAGATCAAGATGGTCAGTTAATTGCTCAGCTGTGCTCAATTACATGACATCTGAAATTATGAAGTTAAATATCATACAAGGATTTTTTTATCCTCAACTAAAACAGTGTTTTACTAAATAAATGGTAGTAAACAAATATAACTTTATGAAGGAAAGAAAAAAATCCTTTAGAATCTTTTCATACTCCTCCATTATGTATTAGGAATCAGAAAGCAATTTACCCCTCTGAATTTGAATCACAGATTGCTACAAGTAAAGTTTTGCATTACTGTTTTAGAAAGAACTTTTAATTCTTAGAGCAAAAATAGCACTTCTGTCAGTTTCCAATATGTACCTTATATCTGCCTGTTAATTTCAAAGGGTTCAAAAGGACACGTGGCCAATCCCATGTCACTAATTCCCACAGTTGAACAGTTGTCACAGCTTGATTTTTCATTTACAATACAGAAGGGTTAGCTGACTAGAGGCAGAACTGGTGAGGTTTTCTCTCAGTTCATTCAGTGAGTTTGGGGCATCTGGAGAATAGGAGTCAGATGCGCTAAGTGAAGTTCAAGAAAATGTTTCAGCCCTGGCCGGTGTGGCTCAGTGGATAGAGTGTCAGGCTGGGGACTGAAGGGTCCCAGGTTCAATTTTGGTCAAGGGCATGTACCTTGGTTGCGGGCACATCCCTAGTAGGCAGGGGGTGCAGGAGGCAGCTGATTGATGCCTCTCTCTCATCAATGTTTCTAATTCTCTATCCCTCTCCCTTCCTCTCTGTAGAAAAATCAATAAAAATATATTTTAAAAAAAGAAAATGTTTAAAATAGTTGATACTTGCCATTATATCTCTACCAAATGCTTTGTGACTTCAAGAGAGCTCTTTCTCCATCATACACCATAGTCTTGCCTTTCAGGGCCTCAAACACTTCAAAGTTTCCATCTTTGGTATAAACAGAGTCTTATAAAATAAATATAATGTATATGCAAAGGAGGCCACTAGAGAAAAATCCCATGTGGGAACAGAATAGCAATTGTGGCTCTCTCCTCACAGATCTCTTAACCATTCTAATCCTCCAGCCCTACTTTCATCAGTGAAAGTAGGCTTTCATGGTTTTAAGCATCGCCTCAACACTTTGGACCAATTTTTAAGTGGACCCAATTTTTTGCAGTTTGGCAAACTAAGCAATTAAAAGAATGTAATTAGAATAGACTTTATTTAAAAATATATTTTATTGATTTTTTACAGAGAGAAAGGGAGAGGGATAGAGAGTTAGAAACATCAATGAGAGAGAAACATCAATCAGCTGCCTCCTACACACCTCCCACTGGGGATGTGCCCGCAACCAAGATATATGCCCTTGATGGGAATCGAACCCAGGACCCTTCAGTTCGCAGGCCGACACTCTATCCACTGAGCCAAACCTGTCAGGGTAAGACTTTATTTTAAAATATATTTTTATTTCAAAGAGGGGAAAGGAAAAGATAGAAACATCAATGATGAGAGAATCATTAATCTGCTGCCTCCTGCATGCCCTTTACTGGGCATCGAGGCCACAACCCAGACATGTGCCCTGACCTGGAATCAAACTATGGCTCCTGGTTCATAGGCCGACATTCAACCACGGAATCACATTGGCAGGGCTAGACTTCATTTTTAATAAGTACCAACTGTTCTGAAAGTTGTTAAATTTAGCCAGAAGACAATTTTGTGGGCAAAGTACACCAGCCAGTTTATTTGTTCTTCTTAGAACAAATATTGTTTCAGTAACATTGCAAAACTCTTCCTGCAATTTTGACTTCAATTGTTTTCACTGAGCTATCTAGGAGTGGGATAGGGTAGGAATAATACCTTTCCAGGGAAAGGTGCTGAGTAAGTGTGAAATGGAAGCTTCATCTTCCCCTTAGGACATAAAATCACAGTAGACCCCTTTTACAGAAGAAACTGTGTTAACCCTGGGAAGAATAGGCACTCATTAACAGAAAAATTAATTTAAAGAAAGAAGTAGATGACAATACACTTATCTTCTCAGGAAAAAATAAGGAATGAGCCCTAACCTGATGGCTCAGTTGGTTGTCCCATACACCAAAAGCTTGAGGGTTCAATTCTCAGTTAAGCACATACCTAGGTCGTGGGTCTGGGCGCCTATAGAAGACAACCAATTCATTTCTCTCTTCTCTCTCTCTCTCTCTCTCTCTCTCTCTCTCTCTCTCTCTCTCTCTCTCTCTCTCTCTCATCAATAAATATCCTCAATGAGGACTTTAAAAAAAGAAAGAATGAACCTTTACCTAAAATGATGTGCTTAATACAACAGCTATTAAGTGGCAGGGTTGACATTTGAATCTAAGATATCTGAGTTCAAATTTCAAACTCCTTCTGATATACCATATTGCTTCACTCATAAAATCAGTCATCCTCCAAATGAGTTTCTCATTCATTCATTCACTTCACAATTATCAAGTTCTAAACAGGCACTATGTAGAAGTTGCTAAACTGAGTGTAAATGATGAAACATTTCTCTTCCTCTCTCTCATTCAATGTGATAATGAGCCACTGTAGTGATAGTACCTCAGTTGGTGTAGATAATAAGCTAGTAAATTTGAGAATTATTCCTTAGTATATTTAGACCAATTATTCTGAATAGACTTGAAAAATAATAAAAATAATAAAAAATAAGAAATGAACTTGAGAAGAGCTGCAACAAAACTGTAATGAGGACAATGCCTAAGGCTGGATTTCAGTGACACTAAAAACAAGCATATTATATGCAAATCTGAGGGCATACCTCTGGAAAATCCCTCTAGAAATCGCAATAATAGATCGTTTCAAAATGTAGCTTTTAGGTAGAGATGACACTTTTAGGACTGTAGTCTATTACAGTCTATCCAAGTAGTTTTCTGCCATAGCATAAAATTCTATGGGAATATTAAATTAGGTATATGTTAATTATCCTGCTTAAACAATATCGGCCTTATTTAGAAATTATTAGGCTAAAACATAAAACCAAAACTGTAGACATATTTTAAAAATCAAGTTTTTCTCAGCTAAATCTAGAGTAATTCTGAGTGTGAAAAGAAGTAATTATTTAGAAAAAGAAATTGGCAGACTCAAAAGAAGAAAATGCCTTCTTAAAAAACTAGGCATAAAATATCCAGTAAAATCAGTAATTTTAGAATACTAAAACTGGAGAAAACTGTAAAGATTGATTCCATCTTCTTTTAGTGAATCAATCAGTAAGTCAAATATTTACTGTGGAGAATTCAGAAGACAAAATATGGTGTCAGTTTTTATTACATGGAGACATAGGTAAGTGTACTAGTAAATGTATTTTATAAATTATAAAATAGAGATCCAGGAGAGGGACAGAGCAAATGGACTAGGGATATAGAATGGGCAGCTCAGTGGGTCTCTTTGAGGCTAGTGATGATGAAAGTAAAGGAAGGTGAGCCAGCATGTTTAGGTTTTGTTCTCCAGCCAAGTGAAGCTGCAAGAAGGAGCAATCATAATGAGAGATACTAGTATATGAAAGGCTATAATGAGCAATACTTCATAAAACATGCCTTAGAGGAGTACTTTAATTCGCACAACAGTCCTACAAGGTCATTACAACTTTCACATTATAACTTCCACAAATTCATAGGCAAGGAAATACCTCACAATGGGCATGTGGTATGGCCAGAATTTGAATGCAGGTAGTAGACAGGAGCCTGAACTCTTAAGTACTCTACAGTGCCTCGCGCCCTCCGTTTCATTCTGTGCACAGTGAACTCCGTGCCTTTCCTAGGCCTGGTAAGCAAATAAGCCCGTTCTTTCACATGACTCAGCCCTAACTTCCCCCTTGAGTTTCAGGCCCAAATAATTAATTACCCACCTGACCATCTGACTGGATATCTAATTAAAAACCAACATGACCCAAATTGCTATTTATTCCCTCTCCTTAAAACAGTTTCTTTCTTATTCTTCCACAGCTCCTCATATAATAATTCAATAGATTGAAAACTCTCAAAATGTTCATGGTTAAATTATCTATCATGGTGAAAAACTAATAAAATTTAGACTGTCACTATAGTAGAAATAACAAAGGCCATGTATGAATGAAAAATGGATTAACAGAATCCTATATAATAAATGGGTAATATGCAAATTGACCAAACAGCAGACGACCGGTTGCTATAACACGCACTGACCACCAGGGGGCAGACACTCAACACAGGAGCTGTCCCATGGTGGTCAGTGCTCTCCCACAGGGGGAGTCCCACTCAGCCAGACTGAAGGCTGGCAAGCGCAGCAGTAGTGGCGGGAGCCTCTCCTGTCTCTGCAGCAGGATTAAGGACATCTGATTGAAGCTTAGGCCCACTCCCCGTCAGTGAGACATCCCCCGAGGGCTCCTGGACTGCGAAAGGGCACAGGCCGGGCTGAGGGACCCCCCCCCCAATTCCCCCAAAACCCCAGTGTACGAATGTCATGCACTGGGCCTCTAGTATTTCATAATAAAAAAAAAAGCTGCAAATCATTCACTTAATATAATTAAAACTAATTTTATGTAAATAAGCACATGGGGAAAACTATAAAGGAATATGTGCAAATTAAAATATTTATCTCATCAAGTTAGGCCATTTATCTCTCTCTTCTCCAAAGAGACCAATAGAAAAAGATGCTTAGTATCACTAGTCATCAGAGAAATCATAATTCAAATTACAAGGAGATATCACCTCACACCTGTCAGAATGCTTGATATCAATAAATCAACAAATAAGTGTTGGCCAGGATATAGAGAAAGAGGAACTCTCATGAACTGTAAGTAGATATTCAGATTGGTGCAGCCACTATGGAAAACAATATATAGTTCCCTCAAAAATTAAAAATGAAACTGACTTATAACTCAGCATTTCCACTTTCTTTAAAATTGATTTCAGAAAGGAAGGGAGGAAAGAGAGCTAGAAACATCAATGATGAGAGAGAATCATTGATTGGCTACCTCCTGCATGCCCCTTACTAGAGATTGAGCCCACAACCCGGTCATGTGCCACTGACCAGAATTGAACCCAGGACCCTTCAGTCCACAAGCTGATGCTTTGTCCACTAAGCCAAACCGACTAGAGCCATTTCCACTTCTGGGTATATATCTGAAGGAACCCAAAACTTTAATCTGGAATGATATTTGCACCCTTATGTTCATTGCAGCATTATTTACAATAGCCAAGCTATGGAAGTAACCCAAGTGCCATCAATGTTGAATGGATAAAAAAGTGGTGGTACATACATACAATAGCATATTACTTGGTTATAAAAAAGAATGAAATGTTACCATTTGAGACAGCATGGATGGACCTAGAGGGTATTATGCTTTTTTGTGTGTTTTCTGTAATTTCTGAAATGTCAGATATCTTATGTAAAACAGGAAGGACTGAGGAAAGCAGTATTTATACATGGAAATGGGTATTCATATTTTTTGTCTGGTCATTAGTGTGTGGAAGTGAGTCAATCTGATCAAGAATTTCATTTGGGGTTATTGTTGCTATGGTCAACAGCAGTGCCCCACTGGCCTCAAATTCCTCTAGCAGCTGGTTGGAGTTGAGGTTCAATTGTTGGAGAGTTTCCTTTTTATTCAGTTGTCCCTTCATTTCTGCACCACAGAATAACCTCTCTCCATGTCCTTTTTCTTTCCCAAGAGGCAGTCTCCTGTTGCTTGTACTAAGCTTATGTTGGGAGTATGAGTGTTTTCTGTTGTTCTAGTTTCACCTAAGTCTAACAGATGTCTGTATGCCTAGGTCTTAGAGGTGAGCCTTTCTCCATCTTCCTTCTCCTAGAGCCCATGGCAGACAAATCTGCCTTTTATAAAAAAGATGTGGAACATATATACAATGGAATAATAGTTGGCCACAAGAAAGGGTGAAATGCTGCCATTTGTGACGACATGGATGGGTCTTAGAAGCATCATGCTAATGAAGTAAGTCAGACAGAAAGGGACAAGAACCATAGAATTTCACTCATCTGTGGGAGGTAAAACAGAAGGCAATAAACATAGAAACAGAATAAACAAACAAACCCATAGATACTGACAGCAGTATGAAGGTTACCACAGGGGAAGGGCATGGAGGGAGGTAGATAGTATATACAGGGTGAAATATATGGTGAGGAAGGAAGACTAGACTTTGGGTGGTGAGCACACAATGCATTATACAGATGGATTGTTATTGAATTGTATACTTGAAACTTACATAATGTTATTAATCAATGTCATCCCCAATAAATTTAATTTAAAAACATTCTGTTTATGAGTGAAGGCATTTGGCCTGTCTTTAGCACTATTTAAAAATATTCATTAGAATGCAAACAACATAGCAGAACAGACATTATTTTCTTTTCTATGCCTGGCACAAAACAGGTGTATCAATCACCTGCTGTCACAAAAAATACTCCCAAACTCAGATAGCGATTAGTTTGGCTCACCTAGTCTGGGCTTGGCTCATGGCTCTACTTAAGGCTATGTAGGGAATGAGCAGTGTAGACCTATGCTTGCTTTACTACTAATAAATCATTGTTTCACATAAGGCAAGTCAGGTATCGCTAGAATAATACAGCATAACAAAACACTTAAAAACTCAGTAGCTTAAAATATAAGCATTTTTCTCCTCACCTAGTGTATTGAGTCAGCTTGGGCAGCTGTGATTTAGACTATAAACCAGCTGGACTTAAAATCTTCAGGTTGGGTTCAAATCATTTTATATGTCTCCATATTCTCCTTAAACCAGCAGTACTTGGAACATATTTTTCTCAAGGCAAATCTAGAAAAGGGCTACACTAATGCATGCAGACACATTTAAGCTCTGTTCACATCAAGCTGTTCAGATATCTATAATCAAAGGAACTAAACACAGTCAAGCCAAAGACCATGGAGTAAGGAAGTGTGCTCTGCTCCCAAGGTGCAGCTACAGTGCGAGAATATTTGCTGCACAAGACTCTAATACATTAGTGGAGGCATCCACAATTTGTTGATGTAGCTACATGAGTTAGCATGTGCAGTTCAATTCAGTAGTTCTTGGCCCTTCTAACAATATCTGCATATTTGAAGTGGCAGAACAAGTTAACAAGGCAAGAGAAGAGAAGGATACTGAAGAAGGAAGAAAGAGCAGACCACAGAAGAGCAGAGACATTAATGAGGTAATTTTTCATACACTAGAAAGGAAAAAAGTGAAATTCAGAGAAGTTGATTAGTTCATCTAAGGTTGCTCAGATGACAAGTTGCACAATCAAGTCTCAAACGAGAGTTTATCTGATTCCTAAAATGGCCTCACCTACTTCTCTGGATTGCCT
>PVJC01021283.1:0-28405 GCA_004026665.1 Murina feae | reverse complement strand
AGACACCCTTATGGGGCAAGAGTTGTTTCAGTGGAGCTTTTATGCTCACTGCATCTGCCCCGAGTGTGTTCCTTGTGGATCTGTTTTGTTTAGGTTAGTCCCTCTCTGTCCACTGGGTGAGGCTGGCTCCTGTATCTTTAAGGAGGTGTTGCTGCAGAAGCCTCTGACGCACTTGGGAGGGGCGGGGCCTCGGGGAGTTTGCCGGGCGGGGCGGAGCAAATAGCTATGGCGCTTCTCAGCCCTGCGCTGAGAGACACCAGGTCTCTGAGTCCCGTGTAATTGCTGTAAGCAACGCTGAGAGAAACCCGCTCTGGATTTCCTCCAGGTGCCAGTCAGTCCCCCTTCTCTGGGTGTCTGTGGGACCTCAGAAACTTACCTGGAACTGGAGTTCAGAGCCGCTGGGAGCTTGTGGCTCTCTCCGTTTTGGAAAAGAACTGCGACCTCCGGTACCAGCCCTTCCCCGAGCCCGTGCGCGCGCCTCCGTACCTCTGTACTTTGCTTCCGCCACTCCTCTGAGTCTCAGACTCTTCTCTAGTTGTAGGATTTTCACTCAGCCAGCCGTCCTGTGGGTGTGAGTGGTGTCTGTGTGTTCTTTTCGTGGTTTTTCTGAAATAGTTGTTCACAGCTGCATATACGGTGTCTACTCTATGCCGCCATCTTGTTTCTCCATGATCATGTCATTTTAATCATTCATTTTATTTATGTGGTGTGTGTCAGGTTAATTGATGTATGGATACTGTACCAACTTTGCATCCCCAGAATAAATCTTGCTTGATCATGGTGTATGATCTTTTTAATGTACTGCTGGATACGGTTTGCTAATAGTTTGTTGAGGATTTATGCATCTATGTTCACCTATGTTCTTTCTTTGCAGTGTCTATCTGGTTTTGGAATTAGGTTAATGCTGGCGTCATAAAGTTAGCTTGGGAGTCTTCCTTCCTCTTGAATTTTTTGGAATTGTTTGAGAAGAATAGGGCTTAGTTATTCTTTGAATGTTTGGTAAAACTTACCTGTGAGGCCATCCAGTCCAGGACTTTTGTTTGTTGGGAGTTTTTTGATTACTGCTTCAATTTCACTAGTTGTAATATGTCTATTCAGATTCTCTGATTCTTCCTTATACAGTTTAAGATTATTTATTCCTAGGAATTTATCCACTTTGTCTACATTGTCCAATTTGTTGGTATATAGTTGTTCAGAATGCTTTTTACCATTCTTTTTATTTCTGTAGAGTCAGTTGTTACTTCTCTTTCATTTCTGATTTTATTTATTTGGATTCTCTCTTTTTTTCTTGATGAGCCTGATTAAAGGTTTGTCAGTCTTGTTTATCTTTGCAAAGAACCAACACTTGGTTTCATTGATCTTTTTAGACTCTATTTTATTTATTTCTTCTCTGACCTTTATTATTTTTTTCTTGTGCTCTCTTTGGGCTCTGTTTGTTGTTCTTTTCCAATTTCCTTTAAGCGTAAGGTTAGACTGCTTGAGAATTTTCTTGTTTCTTGAGGTAGGCCTGTAATGCTATTAATTTCCCTCAGAGGACTGCTTTTCCCGTGTCCCATAGACTTGGAGTTGTTGTGTTCTCATTTTCATTTGTTTCAAGGTAACTTTTAATTTCTTCCTTGATCTTATTGTTAACCCATTTCTTGTTTAGTAACATGTTGTTTAGCCTTCATGTTTTTGTGTGTTCTTCATTTTTTTTTTTCTTATGATTGATTTCTAGTGTCAAACCAGTATGGTCAGAAGAAGATACTTGATATGATTTCAATCCTATATTTATTGAGGTTTTTTTGTGTGTGTCCTAATATGTGGTCTATCCTAGAAAATGTATATGAGAAATATGTGTATTCTGTTGCTTTGGGGTGAAATGCTCTGAAGATATTAATTAAATCCACCTGATCTAGTATATCATTTAAGGCCACCATTTCCTTGTTGATTTTCTGTCTGTGAGATCTATCCATTGATGTCAATGGAGTTTTAAAAAATCATCTATGATGACTGTATTACTGTTAAATCTCTTTATGTCCATCAAGATTTGCTTAGGTGCTCCTATGTTGGGTGCATAAATGTTCACAAGGGTTATATCCTCTTGTTGGATTGCTCCCTTAATCATTATGTCATGTCCTTTGTCTCTTGCTATAATCACTGTTTTAAAATCTGTTTGGTCAGATATAACTATCAGTACTCCAGCCTTTTCCTTTCATTTGCATGAAATATATTTTTCTATTCCTTTACTTTTAGTTTGTATGTATCTTCTGTTCTGACGTGGGTCTCTTGTAAACAGCATATATGTGGATCTTGTTTTCTTATCCATTCAGCTACCCTTTGGTCTTTTGATTGGAGCATTTAACCATTTTCATTCATTCATTTCATTTTTAGGGGATGTTTATTAAAGCTGGCAGGGAAATGAGTCTAGTTTGGGCTGCTTTGGTTAACTAAGAAGTCAGAGAAGAGCGGGCTTTGTGGACAGGTACAGGGGTTATCCTGAGACGAGCCCTTGCTGCCCACTGCTCACTGATTGGAAACCTTGTAGAGTTCCTTAAGAGTTTAGGAGATAATGCCTATGAAGGAAGAAGACAGGGTAGGGAACACAAGTGTGCTCCTGGGATAGAGAGTGCACCTAACTCATTTACATTTAAAGTAATTATTGATAGGTACATATTTATTGCCATTTTATTCTTTTAACTATGTTCCTCTGTTTTGTTCTGTGGTGTGTTTTTTCCTTTTTTTTTGAAGCAGGCCCTTTAACATTTCTTGTAATACTGGTTTGGTAGTAATAAAAGATTCCTTTAGCCTTTTCTTGTCTGGGAAGCTCTTTATTTCTCCTTCAAGTTTAAATGATAGCCTTGCTGGGTAAAGTAGTCTTGCTTGTATGTCCTTGCTTTTAGTCACTTGAATATTTCATGCCAATCCCTTATTGTCTGAAATGTTTCTGTTGAGAAATCAGCTGACAGTCTTATGGGAGCCCCTTTGTAGGGAACTGTCTTTTTCTTGTGGCTTTCAAGGTTCTCTCTTTGTCTTTAAGCTTTCCCATTTTAATTATAATGTGTCTTGGGCCTCATTTTTTCTTAAGTATATACCTAAATACTTCATTTTTCTTGGAGTGATTAAAAATGGTATTGTATTTTATTTTAAAAAAATATTTTATTGATAGAGAGAAAGGGAGAGAAAGGGAGAGGGGGAGAGAGATAGAAATATCAATGGTATTATGTTTTTAAATTTGGTTTCTGCATGTTCATCATTACTAATTACAAATATAATGCTTTTTTTGTATTGATTTTGTATCTTGATATCTTGCTGAAATCACTTATTAGTTCCAGTTTATTTGTGGATATCTTAGGAGTTCTACATAGCACATCATGTCATCTGCAAATAGGAACAATTTTATTCCTTCCTATCTATATCTCTTTGTTTGTTTGTTTGTTTGTTTGTTTTTTGTTAATCCTCACTTGAGGATATTGTTCCATTGATATTTAGAGAGAGTGGAAGAGAGAGAAGAGATAGAGAAACATTGATGTGAGAGAGACATATCATTTGGCTGCCTCCTGCACACACCCCATCCCGGGCTGGGGATCAAGCCTGCAACTGAGGTATATGCCCTTGATCGGAATTGAACCCATAACTCTTCAGTTTGCAGGCTGATGCCCAACCCACTGAGCCAAAATGGCTAGGACCTATCTCTTTTATTTATTTTTCTTGACTTATTGCAGGAGCTACATATTCCAGTACTCTTTCGAATAAGAGTGGTGAAGGTTGACATCCTTGTCTCATTCTTCATGTTAGGGGGAAAGCATTCAGTTTTCCATCTTGAAGTGTGTTAGCTGTAGAATTTCTGTAGATACACCTTATCAATTTGAGATAAGTCCCCTCTACTCCTAACTTGCTGAGAATAGATATTGAATTTT
Source organism: Murina feae (assembly GCA_004026665.1). Taxonomy (NCBI): domain Eukaryota; kingdom Metazoa; phylum Chordata; class Mammalia; order Chiroptera; family Vespertilionidae; genus Murina; species Murina feae. The sequence goes on along the minus strand of PVJC01021283.1, from coordinate 24,506 downwards.
GTCCAGTGTTTCTGCTTCAATTGATCATATGAGTTTTCTCCTTTAGTCTGTTGTTTTGGTATATTATATTGATTGATTTTTAAATGTTTGACCATCTTGCATTCCTAGAAAAATATCTAATTGTTTATGGTGTATATAATTCTTTCTATACATTTTAAAATTTGGATTACTGTTATTTTGTTGAATTTTTTGAGTTCCTGAGAAATATTTGGTCTGCAGGGTTTTGAGAATGTATTGTGATATTTGTTTTGTTCCTTGGTACTGTGTTGTCTGGTTTAGGCATCAGGATAATACTGGCTTAATAAAACGAGTTGGAAAGTGTTATTTCTTCTATTTTCTAGAAGAGATTGCATGGAATTGGTGATAATTTTTTAAATGTTTGATAGAATTCTTCAGTTAAAACCATCTGACCTTAGAGGACTATTTTTGCTAAAATAATGGACTATTCAGATAATGTATTTCATCTTGATTGGGCTTTAATAGATTGTGAGTTTTGAAGCATTGGTCCATTCTAAATTGTCAAATATAGTTATATTTTTTATTGATTTTTTTTTAAGAGGGAGGAGAGGAGACAAAGAGAAACATGGATATGAGAGCAGAACATTGATTTGCTGCCTCTTGCACACCCCCTCCTGGAATCAAGCCCACAAACCAGGCATGTGTCCTGACCAGGAATCAAACCAGCAACTACAACCTTTTAGTACAATTGGGTGATGCCCAACCAACTGAACATACTGGTCAGGGCTAAATTGTCAAATATATAGGAGTAGAGTTGTTCATAATCACTTCTTTTTTATTCTTTTTTTAAAAGGATATATTCTTTTTAATTATATATATAATTGATTTCAGAGGGAAGAGGGAGAGAGAAATAAAAACATTAAGGATGAGAGAATCGTTGATCAGCTGCCTCCCCCATGCCCCACTCTGAGGACAGAGCCTGAAACTAGGGTATGTACCCTGACCAGGAATCGAACTGTGACTTCCTGGTTCATGAGTTGCCACTCAGCCACTGGGCCACACTGGTCAGGCCCTTGTTAATACTTTTAATGGCTGCCAGATTTATAGTGATAACCCTTATTTCATTCCTTTTATTGATTCATACTTTCTTTTTATTTCTGTCAGTCTTACTAGCATTGCATCAATTTTATTTTTTCCAGAGAACCAGATTTTTATTTCATTGATTTTCTCTATTGTTATCCTATTTTCAGTATCATTGATTTCTGATTTTATGATTATTTCTTTCCTTTTGCTTGTTTTGAGTTTATTTTGCTCTTCTTTTTCTCATACCTTAAGGGAGGGACTTAGATTATCGAGATCTTTCTCTGCTACAGTTTAAATATTTACTTCTATAAATGTCCCTCTCAATACTACTCTGCTTAATTCTACATATTTTGGTATGTTCTATTTTTATTTTTTTCGGGGTTTTTTTGTTTTAATTTCTTTTGAGACTTTCTCTTTGACCCATGTACTTAAATTCCGTTACTCAATTTTTGTGTGTTTGAGAAGTTGATTCCTAGTTTCATTCTGTTATGATTGGAGAACATGCTTTACTTCAACTCTGGTAGGCTTATTGAGGTTTGTTTTAGGCCCATGTGGTCTATCTTTGTGAATGTTCTATATGCTTATGAAATGTCTATTCTCTTGCTTTTAGGTGGCATGTTCTATATATACCAGTTAAAATCTGTTGATTGTATTCAGATTTTTTGTATTCTTGCTGATTTTCTTTCTAATAGTTTTATTAGTTGATGAGAGGGGCTATAATTGTGTTTATTTGTCTTTTTCTCCTTGCATCTTTATCAGTTCTTCTTGATGTTTTGGAAGGTCTTGTTGGTACCTATACATTTAGGACCTTTGTGTTTAGTTAAGAGAATCAGTCTTTCTATCATCATGTTATACACCCCTTTTTGTCTCTAGTAATTTTCTTTGCTCTCAAGTCACTTTATTTGATATTAATATAGTCACTTTTAATTTTTTTAATACATTTTTATTGATTTTAGAGGAAGGTAGAGAGATAGAAACATTGATGAGAGGAACATCAGTCAGCTGCCTTCTGCATGCCCCCTACTGGGGATTGAACCTGCAACTAGGGCATGTTCCCCAACTGGGAATTGAACCATGACCTTCTGTTTCATGGGCCAATGCTCAACCACTGAGCCACACCAGCTGGACACCACTCTTACTTTTTAAAAATTAATGTTTGCATGGTATATCTTTTATAGTCCTTTTACTTTCAATCTATCTATGTCATTGAATTTGCAGTGAATTTCTTGTAAACAGCATGCAGTTGGGGCCATGTTTGTCCACTCTGCCAATCTTTTTTTTTTTTAATTGGTATATTGGCAACTGTTGATATGTTAGAGCTTAACTCTACCTTTTTATTATGTTTTCTGTTTCTTTCTTCTGGTATTGTTCCTCTTTCTTTTTCTTTGCCTTCCTGTGCATTGCTTGAAGAATATTTTAGGATTCTGTCATGATTTATTTTTAGTACATTTTGAGTGTATTTGTGTATTTTTCATGATGGTTGCTCTGGCTATTACAGTATACATGTGTGACTGATCTTAGTCTATTGGTATCAACATTTTACCACTTCAAGTGACTTCACTTCCATTTAGGATTCTTGATTTTTAATTATCAAAGTCTTTAGTATCAGGTGGCATTTTAACTTGTTTCAATCATTAAGTAAATTTATAAAACTTAAGAGTTGAAGCATAATTTATAGTATACAGTTGAGTCTTGAACAACTCATATTTGAACTGTGTAGATCCACTTATATACAGACTTTTTTCAGTAAATATGTACGGTAATGTCTACACTTTCTCTTCATGATTTTAATTTTAATAACATTTTTCTAGCCGATTTTATCATAAGAATATAGTATATAATACATATAACATACGAAACATATGTTAATTGACTATGTTCTTAGTAAGGCTATTAGTTAAGTTTCTGGGGAGTTAAAAGTTATATGCAGGTTTTCAACTGTCCAGGGGGTTGGCGCCTCTACTCCCATGTTGTTCAAGGGTTAACTGTATACCAGAATTTCTCTGTTCTGTTTGTTTTTCTTGATGCACCAAGATTCCTTATGATTTCCTTTCTGCTTGAAGAATTTCCTTTGGCTAGTCCTAAAGGTATGTCAGCAACAAATTCTTCTAGTTTTCATTTGTTTGAGAGTGTCATTTCCTCTTCATTCCTGAAAGATAGTTTCACCAGATATAGAATTCATAGTTGATGGTTCTTTTCTTTCAGCACTTAAAAAAAAATGTTGTTACTTCCTTCTGGCTTATCTGATTTCAGATGCAAAATCTTCTGTCAGTCTAATTGGTTTTATATAGGTAATGCATTGTTTTCTATGGCTGCTTTCAAGATTATTCTTTGTCTTTAGTTTTTGGAACTTCACCTATGGTGCATCTTGGAATGGATTTTTTTTTTTTTAGTTTATCCTGTTAAGGCTCACTCAGCTTCTTGAATCTGTTTTGTGCATTTTACCAAATTTGGGAAGTTTCCAGCCATTATTTCTTAAAATACTCTTTTAGCTCCACACTTTCTCCTTTCCTTCTAGGACTTCAATGATATGAATGTTGGATCTTTTGTTACTGTCCCACAGATCCCTGAGACTTAATTCATGTTTTTTTAGTCTGTTTTCTCTTTTTTTTTGTTCAGATTAGGTTTATTCTAGTGAATTCTTCAAGATAAGTGATTCTGTCCTCTGACATCTCCACTCTACTGTTGAGCCCATCTATTAAGATTTTTAAATTTTTTTCCTGTTATATTACTTTTTAAGTTGAAAATATTTATTAAAGCTGATAGTTTTGGTCTGTAATTCATCTCTAATACTGAGATGCTAATATAACACAATAGAGAAGAACTTTAGCTTAATGTCTCCAACTTCTTAATGTCTAAAACAAGGTTTAATAGATCAGAAAAAACTCAAAGATCAGATCAACCATCCCTATAGAATTGTCTTTTCTGCTGAAAGAAATACTAGCAATAGCATGCATATGGACTAGCCTCCTCAGCTGTGTAATTCAAACATTTCATTTGAATTATATGTAAACTGCATAGGTTACCACAACACTTAAAACAACCCAAATAACACCACCTAATTTCTTGTATTGAAGAGTATACCAATGATAATGAAATAAATGTCACTATTTATATCCCTTTTAACTTTTGATAACTTCAGATTTTCTGTTACTCACATATGTGTATTTTGGTGTAATACCAATACCTTCCATAAGCTTCTGAAAACAGTTTCCAAACTATATCCAACTTTGCTTTAAGCTAATAAAATAAAATTCTCCCCTTGTGCCAAGAAGATGTTAAATTATACAATGTCTGTCAGCTGGAAAATGCAGTGTCTAATCCTCAACACTCCTATTTCTGTAAAAGCAATGATTTTATTTTGATTACTTTTCCGTAAGTCTGGAGAGACTCATTAATCATCCCAAGGGAAGCTTTCCTTTTAAAACTTTCTACTGATTAAGATCTTTATACAAATCATTAATTAGCATTTACCCTAAAATTACAACCCCAAACCCTTCTCAACCTCTATAGAACATATTCTACAAGGCTCCATATCAGACTGCTGAGGGAGAAGTATGACTTGTTGCTTTTATTCTAAGAGAAAGTAAGTCAGAGATCAAAAAGTTAGCTTAAGTGCATGGATAATATTTGTTCTAGAAGATATTTACTTGATGCTACTTTTATTCTTTAGAACTCCAGTGGTAAACTTACTGACTTCCTGAGCTTCTACACACTCCCCTCCACAGTCATGCACCATCCTGCTCATAAGAGCCTCAAGGCTGCCTACTCCTTCTACAACATTCACACGGAGACGCCCCTGTTAGACCTCATGAATGATGCACTCATTATAGCGAAATTGGTAAGCAGTTCCTTCCTTTTTGCCCTGTGTTTTTCCAAATATGTGTGTCAAAGTACATCTTACTGTATTTTCTTTCACATAGTAGGAATTAATTTGAGTCTTCGTTTATTTATTACCTTTGACCATCAGTCAAATGAAGACTTTTGATAAGAGTTTCTTATAAAACTTCAGTGGCTATTTTCATTATTAATTCTATTGCAACTTAACCAGAAAGTCATTTTGTATAAAGTAGATACTTTAAACATTTACATAAAAGTACATAAAACCCATAAGAAATATAAGATAAATACATGATCCCATGATATGAGGAAAATACATAAGTATTTGTTTTGTAGTGAATAATCAGCATCAGTTTTTTATTTAAATAAATGGTCTCTGAATTTTAAAATTAAAGGAACTTTATTTTTAAAGGGAATTATTGTTAAAATTAAAGGACTTTATAATAAAAGGAATTCAATTCAAAATATGCCTTATTATATTTATACTAGTGGCCTGGTGCATGAAATTTGTGCACATTAAAGGGGGATTAATTAGAGGAAATATTTTAATATTGCTATTTGCCCTTTATAATAGAAGTGTCAGAGATAAAAGAAAGTTAGCAAAATATATATGAAAATCTTCCTCCTGTCAGAGTCTGGGGCGCACCACGGGACCCAGAGTCAAGCCCCTTCCCACTCACGTGCACCTCGAAATCGCATGAGACCCAGACCCAGCCAGTTCCACATTTGTCAAGCCCCGCCAGGTGGCATCGCAGCCTCAGGTCCCCTGGCCTGGTGCTGGGTGAGGGGCACAGCCTGAGGTCCACCATTAAGCCCTGCTGGGGGGGGAGGGGGCATGGCCTGAGGTCCCCCCGCCTGACACCAGGTTGAGGGGAGTGACCTGAGGTCCCCTGTCAAGCCCTGCAGGGAGGTTGTGGGAGCACAGCCTACTGATGGCTCATTACAGAAATCTTGTCTCTGCTGTGGGCTCAGCCATCTTGTGTTATGGAAATCCTCTCTCGGCTGTGGGCACAGCCATCTTGTGTTATGGAAACCCTCCCCCCACCCCACCCCCTGCCTCCGCTTTGGGCACCTCCATCTTTGTGGCAGAGTGACAATCAATTTGCATATTCCCTCTTTATTATATGTAGGATTTTTTTATTTCCTCAGTGTCATAGGATAATTTAAATTCTTGCTGCAAATAAAAATTTTCCTTTAAAAATAAATTAAAATCAATAGACAGATACATTTTATACATTTTAAGGTAATTATTGAATACTAGAGGCCCAGTGCACAAATTTGTGCATGGGTGGAGTCCCTCGGGGTGGCCTGCAGGGATTGGGCCAAAACCCCCAGTTGAATGCTGCCTGCAGCTCCTACCTGCCACTCCTGTTCATCCTGGCCCCACTGCACATCATGCCCAATCAGTCCCAATTGGGAGAGGCTCATGCTGCCCTGCATCTGTCACCCTCCTGAAAGAAGTATCCTGCAGGATTGGACGAAACAGGCTCTCTGACATCCCCCAAAGGGTCCCAGATTGCAAGAGACCACAGGCCAGGTCGAGGGACCCCACTGGTGCATGATCAGACCCAGGGAGGGACCACAGGAGGGCTCCAGGGCATGTCTGGCCCCTCTTGCCCAGTCCCAATCTGCTGGACCCCAATAGCAAGCTAACCTACCAGTTGGAGTGTCTGCCGCCTGGTGATCAGTGCATGTCATAGCTAGCGGTTGAACGGCCTTAGCTTATCATTAGCATATTGTGCTTTGATTGGTTGAACAGTCTACCAGTCAGCAGACATTTAGCACATTAGGCTTTTATTATATAGGATGAGAAAATACTCATGAGAATTTGGGAACAACACCCCAAAAGTGTCTTCCTTGCATTTACTAGTATTTGGTCATTGATTTTTTTTAAAAAAACACATAAAACACCCATTACTAGTGGATCCCCAGATCAACATTATCCTGATTGTTACATTCTGTTTTCAACTACTTCCCCCAAAAGGCCAGTAATTAGTTATTTAATGTAAAAGCCCTAAGACATAGAAATTTAGGTGCTTCATCTATATCACATTTTGCATAGTATGATCTAACATTTTAAAGACATTACATTTTTACTATTAAATTTTACAAAATTTATTTTTTATAATGAGACCAAGACAAATACACTATTTAACGTTTTACAACTTTGGTTTCTTGGCTGTAACTTGAGCTAAGTCAGAACTTAGAAAGACCAGTAAGTAATAGTTTTGGAGATGGAGCCATCTAGGTGACTCTTCTTTCTAAAACAGGGACAGATATTTCCTGAACTTTTAATAGATTTTGTTATGTCATTGTTAGCCGGCATATGATATATATTTTTTTAATATATTTTATTGCTTTTTACAGAGAGGAAGGGAGAAGGATAGAGAGAAACATCGATGAGAGAGAAACATTGATCAGCTGCCTCCTGCACACCTCCCACTGGGGATGTGCCCACAACCAAGGTACATGCCCTTGACCGGAATTGAACCTGGGACCTTTTTTTAGTCCGTAGGCCAACACTCTATCCACTGAGCCAAACCGGTCAGTGCCATATTATATTTTAATTCAGCATTGCTGGATAGCTGACTTCATCAGGTTCACTGCTAGTTATATAAGACACATTCACTGCTAGTTATATATAACTGAGTTCTTAACCTATATTTTATATATTACAGACATTGAATCTTATAAGTGCATATTCAGGTTATTATAGGAATTCAATGTTATGCTGAAATACTAATACAGAAAACACTTGTCTTTTGAAATTTTCAATTTTCAATCCTTTTTACATTGGCAGAAAGGATTTGATGTATTCAATGCACTAGATTTGATGGAAAATAAGACATTCTTGGAAAAACTCAAGTTTGGAATAGGAGATGGCAATTTACAGTATTACTTGTACAATTGGAGGTGTCCAGGAACAGATTCTGAAAAGGTAAGAAAAGTTGATAATATGCTTTATAAACTTAATATATTTATCTAGGAAATTCCATACTTCTAACCCTTAGGATTATTAATTTTTTTAATAGCTTTTAAAAAAATACATATCTATTGTACTACATTATATCTTAGAGGCCTGATGCACAAAATTCATGCAAGAGTAGGCCTCCCTTTCCCTGGCTGCTGGCACCGGCTTCCCTTTGGCACCCAGGACCCAGGCTTCCCTCACAGCCTGGCTTCATCTGGAAGTTTGCCCAGAAGGGCATTCGGTCTAATTAGCATATTACACTTTTATTATAGACTTCTCTCTTGCTTACCTGTTCTTACTATTCCATTTCTTCCCTTCCTTTAGGTTGGACTTGTATTACAATAGATGGATGCTTCCATTCCTAGAACTCTGATACCATCCATCATTTGTTAATATTCTATTTAATGATTCCTGGAACTGTCATTCCAAAGAATAAAAGCACAACCTAAGTGAAATCGATGCAGTCAGTAATAATTGCTAATGAAAAAAGATGAAAAAAACACCCATATGTGACCAATAATACTACATGTCTAGCTAGAATGTAAACATTTTTCCTTTTTTTTTTTTTTTTTTTTTCACTGTTTACCCATTTGAAGGAGGGATGAAAGGGTACAAAGAGCACATTCCTTTAATTTTCAAACTCTTCACTGTCTCTTGAAGGTATTTTGCCATTCTCTAGAAAAGGACTTTTTTTATGGATGGAACAGAACTTGTGTAAGAAAATCTTTGCTAATGTGTGGAGATAAACTGCTGCATTTCTGTTTATCAAGTGATGGTCTTTTTGTCCGTGTAACAGAATAAAGGATCCAATTGGGAAATTTTTCCTCCTATCATCTTCCATGCTATCATTGGAGACATTTCTGGAATCAGCACTTCCACAACTCAGTGATGAGTGGTAGGTGTTTGTGTGTAGAGCAAGATAAAAATGTACTGGTGACTAGTACATTTATTTCTCCAGAAGCCAAGTTGCCAAATCAGTAAACACACAAATTTGTACTTTAATGTTCAACAGGTTGGTGGATGGGTTCAAAAGCAAAGTTTTGTGCAAACATGAAATGTGCTGTCTGAAAGAGTACGCACCATGGCTAACTAGACTTTGCTGCTGCTGCTGCACAAACTCGTTTCTTTTCAGGAACAGCAAGGATATGTGAGGAAAAGAAAATATAAGTGCTAAAGTCAAAGGAACTGCCCAGTGGAATTTATTAGTGCTATCAGGATATTGATAGTTTGAATGTTTTTATTACTTATGCAAAATTGCACATATTCCTTAATGCTGACTTTAATTTATCATGAAAGCGGTCATGCTAATAGAAAATGGCTTATTTGTAAATAAGTATTCATACTTTTGTTACTGATGGTGTTTTTATCTAGAATTTGAAAAAACAAGTTTCATAGTGTACATATATGTATGTGTGTGTATATATATATATATATATTGCCAATAGTCCAAGGAGAAAAACGATGCTAAATGAGGTCACATAAACTGGCCTTGACTCATTCCACAAAGTACTTTTTTCTGCCTTCCCTCTTCCAGTGCCTAGGCTGTTCTGTCCAGAAAATTTTAATTGTTTTAGACAACATGATGGCTTTTCCTTCATGTCATAAGTAGTCAGTTGAAACCAGTCCTATCTTATAGTAGGCAGGGGCTAGCAAACTATGGCCCATCACCCTAATTCAGCCCGTCACATGTTTTTGTACACTCTAAGCTAAAGATGGTATTTACATTTTTGGTGGTTAGAGGAAAACAACATTTTGGGACACATGAAAATTGTATTCATTTCAGATTTCAGCATCCATAAATAAAGTTTTATTGGAACACAGCCACACTCATTCACTTATATATTGCCTGTGGCTGCTTCATGCTACAAAAGACAGAGTTGATTTGTTTTAACAGAGGTTGTATGAACCAAAAAGCCTAACATATTTGCTATCTGGCCCTGAAAGAAAAATCGTTGATCCTGATTTACATTAAGGAGCTGAAAGCTATTTTCTGCAGCTTGCCATTAACCAACAGGCCAACCCAGGGCTTGTAACATCCTTGAGACTACCCGTGGAAGGCGCCCCACAATAGAGTGTACTTAGATAACTCTATACTTTCTTGAAGACACAAGGGAAGAGTTCTTATTTAGGATGATTCAACCCAATGGCATAACTATTCTTCCTTAACAGAAGATGAAAACTTCAAGAAGCAAAACTGGATCAATACACTGAAACTTTTTTTTGATACCAGAATTAAATAAATGAGATTTTAACTTAATCTGAAGCCAAGGCTTAATTATGTTCCATTCATTTTTATAGCACAAAGTCATACAAAGGAAGGTTTTCAAATAATTGCAGAGTTGCCAGTCAGAAATTTTGTCACGGGCTAACATTCCAATTTTATAAAAATCGTTTTTTTCTCTCATTTAAAAATAACTAGCACATTTACCTCTATAATTTAAGCAGATTACCAATGAATATTTAAAAATAATCAGTAAAACTGCTGTTTAAGTAGCTATTAGAACTAAATTTCAGTGTAGTAAAGTGTTTTACATATTCAAAAAACCTACATTTGTCCTGCATCCTTTGTCAATAATGAAAATACTCAATTTCTTAAGGGATTTTTTTTTTTTTTGCCATGATAGTATTCAGTATGGAGGTGACATAATTCATGCATCAAACAGAATTAAAACTGAAAAAAAACTCTTGCCACTCTTCCACTTAAATTAGAAAGTTATTTTTCCAAACACACACTGTAGGTAGCAGACACTGCCATAACCATAGAGTACTGATTATGCCCCATTTCCTCACATGCAGGATGCCCATCATTGCACAGACCCACCTCTGAGAATTCAAGGTCTGTTATTTTTATTTTCTTTCTGCCTCATTTCACCTAATTACCGTCACACTTGTTATACATGTTAAATTTTCAAGGAAATGTTAACCATGTAAAGGAGTGAATTCTAACTAGTCAAAAGACCTTATCTGGCTTTTCCTAAAGGTGTCAAGCCTGTCTTTCTCCCAAGCCAATGCGTAGACCTACCCAAAGAAAGTAAAATAGGAGGAAGTAAAAACCTGATGTATTGTTTTTGAAGACAATGTGTTGCTTAGCATTTAGTATCTTTCCTTTAAAACTGATGGCATATCTGCAGTCCAGTTTCATCTACTCTACTAATTTGAACCATGTGTACTGTGGTACATTTTCCAAGTTTGAGAGAAAGAAGTTAGTGCTGTAGGCTACAGATGTTTATGCTCACAAGCATTGTACCAACCTTTTAAAAAGTGAATCTATACAAGCATGGACATTAGTGTCAATAAACTTTTGATATACATACTTCTGAATATTTTCTGCATTTAGTGTTTTTAAGCTTCAGCATATCTGTGCTGTCTAAAAAGTCTTACGCATTTGAAAAGAACATTTACCAAACAATCTCCCACAAATCTATGTAAAAGTAATTGTTTATTAGCTTCAAGGTTTTTTACATGGTGTCATTTCCCAATTGTATGCAGTGACAAGTTTATACATGATTACTTTGAAGTAATTTTTTTACTTTTGGGTGGTTTCCTTTTTTTATTGGGGTTTGGAATCAGTTTCTTTATTTTAAGGGGTTGTAGCACTACAGCCTGCTGACCTTCAGTGAGCTTTCTCTTATGTTTAGAGAGGTCTTCAAAAGAAGTGTCCCAAATCTCTTTGTCTTGGCTTTCCAAAGATTCAGACTCTGAATTTTCCCTGGAGTCTTCAAGTCTGTCTTGAAGCCATGGTACATTTAAATCGGGTACTCTGGGGATGATAGCTTTCACTTCATTTACAAAGTCAGTGGTGTGCTTTTTGAATCCCAAAGCCAGGACACATTTTAAGCCAATGACAGGCGCAATCCTCTCACTGAGACGGGGAACCTGACAAGCAGGAACCGTTCTGCTTAAACTTAACTGAATCAGGTGTGAGGTGATGATCGCAGGCTTGGCTGACTTACACACTAGAACCAAAAGCAGTTCGTTCCTTTCCAGAGCCCTGGTGACTTCATTAACGCCAATGGCAAGCTGCTTCCTCACATGGACAGAAGTCCACCCTGATACTTGTTCATCTTCTGTTTTTTCCTCCAGATCCTCACTCATATGAACATCAATGCTACATTTGTCTCTGCCTTTTTTTAAAGACGGCTTTTTACTTCTTTTCTTATTCTCAATTTTCTCAAGTCCAATCAGTTTAAATCTGTCTTCAAGTGTCTGTAAGATGAAATGCAAATCCTCTCTCTCCAAAGGACTCCAGCAGATAGTATACGGGTTGTTCAATGATGTCTTTACAGTTAAAGGTCTTGTCTTCCGAACCGAGCCCCTCCCTGGTGCCTGAGGAGCTGCAGCCATTATAAAAATTCTTCACTGGGAAGCAAAACAATAAAGGAAAATTGTTAACTAGCGGTGCATGTCTTAAGAATATCCTGGTTATACTTGTTCTGATTCTTTATAGGCTACAGTAGGCCTAATCATAGAGGACCAATTACGTGACCATACACTTGACCACTCTTTTAAGATTCAGTAATTTATTTTCCCCATTTTTTTTCATGACTTTGTTTTTATTCATATACAGGCCATATATGAATGTTTTGCATTACTGCACTCACAGTGAAATTCTATTTGTTTACTTAGTTTATTAAAAATTAGAGGCCTGGTGCACGAAATTCATGCATGGGTAGGGTCCCTAGTGACTGCCAGGCTACTGGCAAGAGCCTTCCTTCATTCCATGCTGCCCCCTGGTGGTCAGCACACATCATAGTAAGCGACCAAACTCCCAGTTGGTCAAACTCCTGACGGGACGCTTTGCATATTAGGCTTTTATATAGATGTTTCATGTTGCCCTAACGTGTGGCTCAGTTGCTTAGGTACTGTCCCATGCACCAAGGGTTGCTGGTTTGATTTCCAGTCAGGGTTGTGGGCTCCATTCCCAGTATGGGTGGGCAGGAGGCAGCCATTCAATGTTTTGCTTTCACATGGATGTGTCTCTCTCTCTCTCTCTCTCTCTCTCTCTCTCTCTCTCTCTCTCTCTCTCTCTCTCTCTCTCCCTCCCTCCCTCTCTCCCTCCCTCCCTCCCTCCCTCCCTCCCTCTCTCTCTCCTCTTCTCAGTAAAAGTCAATGCAAATATTTAAAAGTAAATAAAAATTTTCTGCTTTTTCAGAATTAGCAGTTATCCTCTTAATGGCTATATGATATTCATCTCATAGATATGTCACCATTCTCTAAATTCCTCTCTAGTTAGGCTTCCATTCATCCATTCAACAAATACTCACTGAGCACCTCCAAATGTGCAGGCAGTGTTCTAGGCCCTGGGGTTCAGCATGAACAAGTCCCCACATCCACCCACATCCTGCTAAGTCCCCTTGTTCACCAGCATGGAGCTCAATCTGTGAGGGCCCTGGAAACCTCTGCCATTTATAATTAACTACATGTGATCTTTTTAAAGAACTGAAATAGTAACATGTGAGTGAGCATGATTAAAAATTCAAATGATACTTTCATTTTATGCCTCTTGTAAGTCTTCTTCCCCGGACTCTGAGTTTCTTGTATATTCACCCTAAAACATCTGATGTGCATGCAGGTGAACAGTCTCCCTTCCTACATTCCAAGCCCAACTGCTCCTCCAGCTGGCAATTTGATGAAAGCTAGCAAGATTTTGTAATGAAATTTAAAGATACTAAACCATTAGGGAAAAATAACCAGAAGGAGCCTTACTAGGAAAATGTTATACAACACTAGCCCAGCCAGTGTGGCCCAGCGGTTGAGCATCAACACATACACCAAGAGGTCTCCTGTTCATCCCCAGCAGGGGTCCTGTAAGAGGCAGCAGTCAATATTAATTTTTCTTTCTCATCGAGGTTTCTATCTCTCCCTCTGGAATCAATAAACAAACAAAAAGCCCACTAATCTATGGAGTATATCGTGTTTCTCCTTCTCAGAGACAACTACATATTCCTTTCTCTTCACTCAGTTTTCTTTTTCACATCCATTCTGGAGCTCAAGTAACAACCATAGGGACCCATGTGGCAAAACTCAAGAAGTTAAGCCAGCTGTGGAGACATCTGGAGTTTGGAACTACCCCTACTTTCAGGTAACCCGATTGCCTCATTCCAGATACTCCCTCATTTATACCACTGGGGCATGCCCTCCCTGAAACACTCCATGCAGGGTTAGGAACTAAGTCCTCTTCAATCGAACTCCTACTTACTGGGCTTTCTACTGATGTTGACGAGCAAGTCTCTGTGGAATGTCAGAATTTATAAGGTACCTTCTCCACGTGTTAACTTGAGTCTCACAAATTTCCTGTATAATTGCCCAAAATGTGGATGAGGAAACACTTGGGTAAAACACCTGCTTGAAATCACAGCTGGTTTCCAAATCTAAATTTTATGCTCTCCCAATCCTGGCTGCACTTCAAAAATAATCTGTGGCCTTTAAAACATAGAGATGGTCGATCTACTCAACTGGAGTCTGAGAATAAGGCTGGTGCATCTGGACTTGTAAAAAGTTGCCTGGGTGAATGTGATGCAGCAGTGGAATTAGGAACCACAGGTGTAGGACAGGAGGCCCATCCACACTGGATAACTCTAAAAATGGTCTCCTGACCTCTCCTGGTCTCCACAGTTCCATGGGGTGAGTGGTCAGATCTCATCCATATCAGTATCATGTCCACTGCTGGAGACTTATCTGCATTCTTCAAATCAGCCACACTGCACAGCCCGCCCCTACCCCCATTCTCTATCAGGAGTCCTCAAACTTTTTAAACGGGGGGCCAGTTCACTGTCTCTCAGACCGTTGGAGGGCTGGATTATAGTTAAAAAAAAACAAAACTATGAACAAATTCCTATGCACACTGCACATATTTTAAGCAGGACAGGCAGTGGCGGCGGCAAAAACACCCAGCGGACCAGATAAATGTCCTTGGCGGGCCACATGTGGCCCGCAGGCCGTAGTTTGAGGATGCCTGCATGCTCCACTCAAGCTCAGGGAATCAGGAAGTAGCTCATTCAAATCCAAGGCTGGTAGGTTGAAGGTGGTCAGGAAGACAAGCAAGACAAAAATCTAACAGCTCTTTCCAAACTGCAAGTCAGTTAATGGATCAACATTCACAGAATAAATACTTACAGTTAATGTGCTCTGGAGTGAAAGCAAGATATGCATTAACTACTTCTGTCTTCAGAATCTGGTGGGAGAGATGAGAACCAAGTTCAGATAAGCAGAATCTTAATCCCCTATAATGCACAAATACTAGTAAAGAGAAGTAACAGCTTTGGAGGAGAAAAGTAGGAAACCCTTGCTGAGTGCCTTTGGGGCTGACTGGGGGACCTCTACTGCCTATGGGGTCCAGTTCACTGTCCCTCAGACCGATGGAGCGCAAACAACTATGAACAAATTCCTATGCACACTGCACATATCTTATTTTGAAGTAAAAAAACAAGGCGGCAGAAACACCCAGCGGGCCGGATAAATGTCCTGGGCGGCTGAAGTTTGAGGACCCCTGGGCCATAGGATCAAGTGCAAACTCTTTAAGGCCCACACACACTGGCCCCATCTCCCCACCAGCCTTTCTCCTTATGTGCCCCATCACACAATATATCCCACCTGTGGACCACATGCTACTTAATGAGGTCATCCGTCTCTCCCCTGGATGTGTTTATGCACATTATTCCCTCTGCCTGGAATACTACTACCATCCTCAGCCTCACAGCCCCCTTTCTTGCTGCCAGTATTTCTGGATTACCCACAGTGCCAAGCCATGAAACAATAACAGAAAAACAGTCACTGGCCCCACTGAGCTTAGAATCTGAGAAAGACATTAAGATCAGGGAACAACAGGACCCTAAGGAAACATAGAAGCCTGACCTAGTTGAGGGTCAGGAAGGGCCTTCCGGAGGAAGTGGCCCTTTGACCACCTGAAGAACGCCTACCCAAGTAGAGTGCCCAAGGAACGGCACTGAAGGAGATGAGTCGATGTCAGGGGCAGGTGCTAGGGAGGGCAGTGAGATGCTAGGAAAGGGGGTGAGGACCAGATGGTGAAGGCCCTCCAAGGCCTCACAGTGGGAAGCCCTCTCACCTAAAGCAGGGGAGTGGCAGGGCTAGAAAAGCACTGCAGAAAGATCTTTGTGGCCTGGGGTGTAGGAAGGCCATTTGTCAAGGCTGGATGCAGCAAAGATGCTCCCAGAGAAGCCTCGGAAGAAATGGTGGTGGGCCCTACCCGGCTGGCGCAGTGGCTAGAGCCGGGCCTGCGGAATGAAGGGCCCATTCCCCGGGATGTGGGCTCCATCCCCAGTGAGGGCTGTGCAGGAGGCAGCCGGCCAGTGATGCTCTCATCATCGATATTTCCCTCTCTCCCTCTCCCTTCCTCTCTGAAATCAATAAAAATATATTTTTAAAAAATAAAAATAGCCTTGACTAGTTTGGCTCAGTGGATAGAGCGTCAGCCTGCGGACTGAAGGGTCCCTGGTTAGATTCCGGTCAAGGGCATGTATCTTGGTTGCGGGCACATCCCCACTAGGGGGTGTGCAGGAGGCAGCTGATCGATGTTCCCCTCTCATCGATGTTTCTCTCTATCCCTCTGTAAAAAATCCCCTCTGTAAAAAATCAATAAAATATATTTTAAAAAATAAAAGATGATGGTGGCCTGCAGGTGAGTAGCTGCAGAGGGGATGGACAGAAACACATGCTAATTAAAACAGCTATAGGTGAAATCCACCAAACAGTGATGGGCGCGGAGTAAAGCAGAGCACGGCCCCAGGGCCACTCCCGGCTTCCAGACCCTGCGGGGGAGGGAGGCCGGGCCCAGAGCCCGTCCCTCCCCCGGCGTCGTCACCGGTTAGCACACACGGCTGCGGTCGTTCCGCTGTCGGCCCATCACCGCCGTGCAGTACTGAGGCCGGCACGGAGCGTGAGCCGAGGCCCCGACGGTCTGGGCGGGGCTCAGGCGGGGGAGGCGGCGTGGAGGGCAAGCCCCGGAGACCCCGCCGCCGTGGGGCCCGCACTCCGCGGTCCCAGCCTCCACTCCACCCCGTGAGCCCCCTCCCGCCTCCGCGGTCCCTGCTCCCCACCTCACCGCCCAGCGCGGCGGCGCCCGCTCCGCCTGAGCCCTCGCCCGGCCAGCTCCGCGCGCCGAATGCCCCCGGAGCTCCGCACCTCATCCTTCCGCGCCTCGTCACTTACAACGGAACAAGTCGGCTCCCCGCCACCCGCGGCCGAGGAGGTTCGGAGGGAGGAGCGCAAGGTAAAGACCTGGAGTTTGGGAGCTGCTGGAGGTGGGAGGCTCGGGAGAGGGCCCTGCAGCAGCACTGCGCAGGCGCGGTGCCTGTCTCGCGAGATCTCTCGGTTGCCACGGTAACCTGCCGCTCGCTTGTTCTACTGCCTGAACTGGAAGCCAGTCTGACGCCGATGGACTCCTGACGGCGGGTCCTCTCACCTGCCCTCCTCTCGCTTCTGAGCCAATTCCTACTTTTCGGCGCCTGGCAGTTGCAGCCCTCTCCCGCTCCCTCTTCTGTATTTGGCTTTTCTGTATTTGGCTTGCCTGGGGGACGCCACACCTAACCCCGGCCCAGCGCCCTCATCTTCACAGAATCCCTGTGGGAATCCCGAGCTCCAAAAAAATCAAGATAAATGGAGGATCCAGAAGGGAGTGGCACACACACAAAGAAAGATAAATGGGAGATGAGGGGGATTTGAGGGGGAAAAACATGCCTACTTTCGCTCACTCCTGTATATCGGAAAGAATGGAAAGCTGGCACTGGACAGATGCTTACATGCCAATGCTCAGAGTAACGTTATCCACAGTAGCTCAGCGGTGGGAGCAACTCAAAGCACCTATCAATAGATGAATGGGTGAGCAAAATGTGATATATACACGCAGCGGGACATTATTCAGCCATAAGAGAAAGAATGAAGTACTGACACATGCTACAACATGGATGAATCTTGAAAAACATTATGCAAAGAGAAATAGTCACAAAATGACAAATATTGTGTGATTAAACTTATATGAGCTACCAAGAATAGGCAAATTCATACTGACAGAGAGTAGCATAGAGGTTACCAGGACTGAAGAGAAGAAGGGATGGGAAACTATTATTTAATGGATATAGAGCTTCAGGGAGGAAGATGAAAAAGTTTTGGAAGTAAATAGTTGTGGTGGTAAAACAGTATTGTGAATGTATTTAATTGCACTGGATTGCACACTTAATAATGGTTAAAACAATAAACTTTATGTTACGTGTATTGTACCATATACACAAACAGTACTCATCTGTGGTCCCAAACACTTAACAGGAAGCCTTCGGCTGGAGCATAGTAAAGATCCTACTTGCCTAAAAAAATAGTGGGGAAGCCCTAACTGGTTGGCTCCATGGATAGAGCGTCGGGCCTATTGACTCAAGGGTCCCAGGTTCGATTCCGGTCAAGGGCATGTACCTTGGTTGTGGGCACCTACCCAGTAGGAGGTGTGCAGGAGGAGCTGATCGATGTTCCTCTCTCATCGATGTTTCTCTCTATCCCTCTCCCTTCCTCTCTGTAAAAAATTAATAAAAAATATTTTTTTAAAAAAGCGGGGAAAACCTTGTTGCATAGACTGTGCTTCTTCATCCCCACATGTTCCGCTGTGTTAAATATAGTCTAAAGGTGCATGTTTTCCCCTCCAGTTGAAGGGATGATGATGCTGAAAGTGGTTATTCAATAGGGGAGATTATCTGTCACAGAAGTCTGGAGGTTTTCCAGAACTGGCTCATTTGGCTACACAGCAGTTCATCAAAATCCCAAGGGCTTTCTATATTTCTATTTGCCATCCTCAAAATGTTGGCATTTGCCCTCAAGCTTGTCCTCTCAAGGTCACAATTCCAATCATCACACCCTACACAGTCACCTTGTGTAAGGCAGTAAGTTTTGCCTCATGAATTTCTTTTCACCAGAAAGAAAAATCAAAGAAGCCCCAACATACTTCCCTTAGTGGCTTATTGGACAGCATTGGCCTTAAGCCCACTCCTGCACCAGCCACTGCAGAGGTGAATGAGTCAAGCAAGACTGGCTTAGGCCAACTATGCTTTTTCTCCTGAAGATGAACCCACCTTCCCTGAGCATCTTTTGGCTCCATAACTAAGCAGGAGTAGGCTTGTTGACAAAAATAGGAGGAGATGGCTTCTAAGGGGAGAGGAGTGGCTTCCCCAGGAGAAAGGTGTACTGTTTTCTGGAGCTCAGTTGCAGAACACATTAACTGGATGTTAACAGGTAAGACACACGCAATATTATAACTGAAAGAGGAGAGTGGAGACAAAATTATAAGCCCTATATACTTTAATTCAGTCTTGGTTACATATTGTTATTGAAACTAAAGGCTAAAGATCTCACAAGTTTACTGAGGAATATTAAAGCTTTGAGAAGCTGAAGCCGGAACTAGTCAGTATAGCTGATGCGGTTGGGTGAAGCTGCAAGATATTTATGGACCTTTACTCTGAATATTCTAGAAGTATAAATATTCAACCAAATTGAGGTAAAAGTGCCTCCTGTCAGGCATAGTCTTTTTCTGAAACATGTTTAGTAAAATGGTCCTGGCTGGTTTTTTAAAAAACATACATATTTTTATTGATTTCAGAGAGGAAGGCAGTGGAAGGAAGAGAGAGAGGGAGAGGGAGAGAGGGAGAAAGGGAGAGAAGGGGGGGGGGAGAGAGAGAGAGAGAATGAGAGAGATATGATGAGAGAGAATCATTGGCCAGCTGACTCCTATTCACCCCTCACTGGGGATCAAGCCCACAACCCAGGCATGCATCATGACTGGAAATCAAACCATGACCTCCTGGTTCATAGGTCGATGCTCAGTCACTGAGCCACACTGGCCGGGTGGTCCTGGATAGTTTTGTTGCAGGAGTTCTCTTAGCACATCCTAACTTTACTTACCTAAAGGTGTAATATAATCATAAGCATTGTAATCACTAATTCAATATTCTGACCTCACTGACTATAACTTTACTATTATAGACATGGCTTCATTTTATTGCTTAGTCAGAAAGTATTAAGACTCCTCTTTTGATTGTCTACCTACAGACCTGTTTGTAATGAATCTGATAGCACTAATAGATTCATTTCTTTTTCTTTTCTTTTTTTAAATATATTTTATTGATTTTTTACAGAGAGGAAGGGAGAGAGATAGAGAGTTAGAAACATCGATGAGAGCGAAACATTGATCAGCTGCCTCCTGCACACCTCCTACTGGGGATGTGCCCACAACCCAGGTACATGGTCCTGACTAGAATCAAACCTGGGACCCCCCAGTCTGCAGGCTAACGCTCTATCCACTGAGCCAAACCAGTCAGGGCAATTCGTTTCTTATAAACAATACAAATATGAATGTTTTTGCTGACCCTGATTACCATCCTTGCGTTTTGTGAAACTTCATCATTGACAGATGTTTAGACCAATTAGACCATAAACAAATTCAACCAATCACATGAAACCATATATCAGAAATGGATAACCATATTGTAGTATTTAATCTAGCATTTAAATCAGTTACATTTATGAAAAAAAGCTAACATCTCTGATTAGTGACAAGTAAAGTAATGTTAAACTTATCACAGAAAATGTCACAAAGGAATATCAAACAGGCAGAAAAATTTTATCCCTTTTTTAAAAAAATTCTTTGAAAAAAAATGCAATTTATTTCATATATAACTTTTTGTATGTGTAGACATTATGAGCTCTGCAACACCAAAAATTGTTATAGTTTTTCAAACTGGAAATGAAAAGGCAACTGTAGCATCGGATTTTCATTTCTAATAAGGTAAATATTGATAGCCATAACCCATCTAACAAAAAAGCTCTTTGGGATCCTCAATAATTTGATTAAAATGGTAAAGTATTCTAGAGTCCAGAAAGTAAACTACAATAGACAATCCAGCTTTGATAGGTCCATTTCTTGGACTGGCCTCATAAAGAGCCATTGCTATGAAATTTCAAGCCTCTTTTTAAGTCCCTGGCTGGGCGCACATTATTTCGTTTTTATAGCTCAAGAAGCTGGTACTCAATGACAGAAAGAAATCTGAACCCAGATTTCTCCTTGACATGATGATGTTTTTGTCTATTTTGTTATTTATTTTTTGTTTTCCCCATTTTTCTTTACTTTTTTTCCTCATTTTCCCCTTTGAAACTATTTTTTATCATTTTTATTTTATTTGGTTTGTTAGTATTTGTTGTTATTTTTATATTTGGTTGGGACTGTGTTTTGATTGCATTATAAAGATCAGTTCTTCAGGTGAATTCAGGAAGTGTCTTTCTTTTGAGATGATTTGGGCCAAGCTTCTCACCAGCTTTTTCTAATTTTAAGTTCACCTCGGGACACCTTAACTCTAAGGTCAGCAGAAAGTCCAACACACTGCAGGAAATCCACGTTCAACAAATCCAGGAGATGCGAAAAACTCCCCAAGAAATTTCTCATTTTCAATCCCAGCAAGAGAGGCAGGTTAGGGCCCATTAAGAAAGACCCATGGATGAGTATAGGTCGTGAAGGTAAGCTAAAGCCTTATGTGGAACCACTCCCTGACTTCAAAGAACCCGGGCCAGCTAACTGCATTGATGGTGTCCACATGTCACACAGGGCAGAAACGCAAAACTTGCTGATGGCCTAGAAGCACCACAAGGTGATGGCCACCTCTTTGCCCTTGAATTACCAGAGAGTTGAGCTGGTGGGCCACATCATTGCCCTAGAACCCAAGCTTCAAGGGTGCTAATCGATAGCAGCACACTTTCCACATCTCATAAGGGACATGGAGTCTCCACCAGCCTTCAGCACTGGAGTTTCCACAAGCTGGCTCTTCTCACCTCTCATCCATATTCTAAGAATATTCAAAGGAGTAATGCAGACCGTAAGTCACCAGAGCAGGACCTGGCTTCAGTGCAGCAGCCAAGCAGAGCCTGCCCATCCCTCCAGGAACATCGACCTCTCCACCAGCACAAATCAATGCAGGAATTCCCCCCTTTTGGAGTGGCCCAGCCTTGGCCAGACCTCCATACAAAGGACAAAGACAGCCTAATCATGCCAGAGCTGGGGTTTCCACGGCCTCTGTTCCCCTCCATCCCCCCACCCCCACCCTTCCACAAGGCCTCACCTGCACCAGGGATCCAACCAGGCCTCAGGGCTGTGCCCCACAGAGGGGACCTGAGAGGAGAGCCCAAGCCCCCACCCCCCAGCACAGCCTCCCAGTTGTGTCCCTTTGATCTCTTCTTCAGCCCGCACATCAGAAGCAGTAAGCCATATAGGAAACCAATCCCCCTTTCCCTGGGGTTCATCCAGAGGAAACTTCATCCACCTGGGCAATCTGTAACAGATGAGCCACCCCAGCCTCTCCCTCTGAAAACAGCCAGGGCTGGCAAGGGGACACTGGAAACTTCTTCCGAAGGTTCAGGTTCAAGTTTATACTAACTCATCTGTGTTTCAGGTTTGCCAGAAGAAATCTGAAAGTAGAGACTGATGGGAGACACTCAAACCTCACTGAATGGGAGCTGAGTCAGTGATAAAAAAAAATATGTGGATGTCAAATCGTGCTCATTACACTTGACCTGGAGTATGAAAATCATAAGCTGAGCAAAAAACTTGTGCTGCTATGTACACAGGGCACCCTGGTCTTGCTGACTGGAGGATGGAGGGGTCCAAATGGTCACAGCCATCTCCACCGAGCTGCTCCTGTCTTCAAAGCATCGCCTCCAAAATCACCACAGCTTAACCTTTAAAAAGCTGCTAGAGCCTCCAGGGAGAGAAGAGGAGGGAGGCCACTGCGCCCCCACCTGGATGAAACTGCAAAAGCCCCTTGACTGTGTTTGTGATGGGCCACCTGGGCTCTGCTGTGCCCGCCTGCTTTTCTGTGCTTATGGAGAAGAGCGTTGATATTTCTAGCTCGCAACTTGTTGACATTTTAGAACGCTTAACAGGTTCTTCCAGGGAAAATCTCATAGGTAACTTTTACATAGGGCCTCATCAGCATTAGAGCCAACTCTAACGCTAAAAAGAGGTGGGTTTATCATAAGAGAGCTGGGTACCACTGATCTGTGGACCCAACCAAGAGTGCACAATGACATTTGTATTGTAGGGCACTTTGGCTTCAAGTTGAAGAATTGATGGAATAAGTGGTTAGGTTTCCCTAGTACTTTGAAATTGGGTTTTAACCTCAAGGATTGGAAGTGAGGGAGGCAGCAAGAGGAAAATCAGAAGTACCATTGGCTGCTGTATGACCTCCTCTCATTTGTAATTTTCCCCAATCTACACAATTTTTTTCCAGAATCAGAAATGAGAAGATGATTTCCCAAACCAGCCCTGCAAGAAATATTAAAGGTATCCTATATAATAAAAAGGTAATATGCAAATTGACCCTAACAGCAGAACCACTGGGAATGACTAGTCACTATGACACACACTGACCACCAGGAGGCAGATGCTTAATGCAGGAGCTGTCCCTGGTGGTCAGTGCACTCCCACAGGGGGAGCTCTGCTCAGCCACAAGCCAGGCTGATGGCTGCCAGTACAGCGGTGGTGGTGGGAGCCTCTCCTGCCTCCTCGGCAGCGCTAAGGATGTCCGACTACAGCTTAGGCCTGCTCCCCACTGGCAAGTGGACATCCCCCAGGGAGCAGGCCTAAGCCAGCAAGCAGACATCTCCCCAGGGGTCCCAGATTGTGAGAGGGCACAGACTAGGCTGAGGGACCCCTCCCACCCCCTGGAGTGCACAAAGTTTTGTGCACTGGGCCTCTAGTATTCTATATATTATCCACTGTTTTATCCACTTATCTATTAATAGGCACTTTGTTTGCTTCCATATCTTGATGGCCAAGATTCTTTAAAGGTTGACAGCTGAGATCTTCCAGATCTTTCTTTGTTCCCTTTCTCCTTCTTCCTTTCTTGATTGTCCGATCACTATTATAGTTTGAAAGCTTTCCCTGAATAATATTGCTCTCTTTCCTCTTTACCTTTTAAAGACATCTCTTGTAACAAATATCTTTCACTCTATGTTTGCCTGTACTACCTGGGGGATGTCCCCATTTCCAAATTATATATAAAATTGATTTTTCCTTAATGCATGCCAACCCAAATTACATATCATAATGGAGTGAATGTAAGCAGATATGAAAATTCAGCTGTATTCTACTAAGCCTAATATTGGAAGATTTGCCAAAACAAAAGATAATGCCAGTCTTCTATTTTATGGAAACATAGATACTCTTCATTAAAATATCTTATTTCTATTAACAGATAATATCTATTGCTGTTTTAAATGAATTAATATATATTTAAATGTTTGGACTCAGTGTGTATTAGTTTCCTAATTCTGCTGTAACAAATTACCACAACCTTAGTGCCTTAAAACAATGTAAATGGCCATCTGGTGTTGCTCAATGGTTAAGTGTCAACCCATGCACCTGATGGTCAGGGAACATGACAGGGTTGTGGGTTCCATCCCCGGTGGGGGGCATTCTGGAGGCAGCTGATTGATGTTTCTCTCTCATCGATGTTTCTATCTCTCTCTCCTTCTCCCTTCCTCTCTCTGAAATCAATAAAAACATATATTTTTAAAAAGCGTAAATGTATTATAGTTCTGAATGTCAGAAGTCTGAAATGAGATGGAGGATTAAGGTCAAGGTGTCCACATGGCTGTGTTTTTTTTTTTT
>PVJC01021282.1:0-28430 GCA_004026665.1 Murina feae | reverse complement strand
CTGAACCCTGATCCTGGCCATAGACTGAGCCCTGACCCTAGACATAGACTGAACCCTGATCCTGATCACAGACTGAACCCTGATCCTGGCCATAGACTGAGCCCTGACCCTAGACATAGACTGAACCCTGACCCTAGACATAGACTGAACCCTGACCCTGGCGGTAGACTGAGCCCTGATCCTGATCATGGACTGAGCCCTCACCATCAGAGGCACACATGTCTTTTGCTTTTCAGAGCAAACTCCACCCACACTCTGACTCCCAGGACCAACACAAGAGCATAGCTTCTGCACATGAATAACGCCAGCTCTGCCCCCAGGGGATGGGTCCTCTCTGGGATCCATGCAAGGAGTAGAGGGGGGAGGACTGGGGCCCTCACCTCAAGATGTGTCTCCAGCCTGGACCATAGGCCTCCAGAGATTACTACTCACTCAGTTGCACCCCAAGCTTCTAGGAGGGGCCTGAGAAGAGTTCTCTTCCCTCCCACCCTTAGTCCAGGGCCCCAGCCAAGGCCCTGGGACCAGACCTCCTATTAAGTAGGGGGGTCCTGGTTTTCAAGGGGAATGAGCTGTAACCCCCACCCCTGTGGCCTCTTCCCATGCCCTTGTTTCACCTTCCAGGGCAGGAAAGAAGCATCCCCTCACTCTCCTAGGCTTCTCCTCATGACCCCAACCATGTGCCCCTTCCTCCCTTTCCCCATAATGGAAGCAACCTGCTCTCTCTGCCCCCTTCAAGGCCGATCAGGCTGGGCCTCCCCTGCTGCCAGCACTTTGTCCCCATGCAGACTCCTCAGGAAATAACGTTGTCTTTTCTCCCTAGGGCCCTGGGGGAGGTGGGTTCAGGGGACACCCATCTGGGAACGGGGTGGCGCTGGCAGTCACAAGGCTGCAACCCCTGGATTCTCTCTCCACAGGGACCTCCGTCTTCCAACTGACAGCAGTGGATGCAGACGACCCCACTGTGGCAGAGCACACCACCGTCATGTACCACATCCTGAAAGGAGACGAATATTTTGGCATTTCTAACTCTGGTCTGTGAGACTGACCCTCCTGTGGCTTGGAGGGGCAGGGGAGGGGGGCAGATATTCCAGGTGTGGGTGCTGAGGGAAGTCCACTCTGACAGGGGTCACCAACCACTGCGCAACACTGTGCTAAGGAGAGGGTTGTTATCCCATGATAAGACAAGGTGTCTGGAAGGGCAGAAGGAAGCAGACAGGTGCCCAAGACATGGACTCCAGTCCAGAGGACAAAATCAGGACCCAAGCATGGACGCAGGAGGCAGGAGTGGAAGCTGGTTACAGCTCTGGGTGCAGGTCCAGACAGACCGGGCTTCCAGGCCCAGCTCTCACACTTGCCTTCTCTAAAGACCTCAGGCAAGTCCACTAACCTCTGCGAGCCCTAGATCCCACACCCCAGAATGAACGGGATGCTTCTATTCGTCCTGCATGGCAGTTGTGAAGTTAGAATTTGATATGATGTAGAGAGAGTGCACGGCCCATTGTAATTATACACTCAGCGTGGCTTTAAGAACTGTAAGGACTGCCCTGGCCAGCTGCTCGGTGGTTAGAACATCAGCTCTCGGACTGAAGGGTTGTGGGTTTGATTCCCGGTCAAGGGCATGTACCTTGGTTGCAGGTTTGTTGCAAGACCCCCAGCCCCAGCAGGGGCACACGCGGGAGGCAACCAATCAAAGCATCGCTCTCCTGTTGATGTTTCTCTCTCTCTCTCCCCCACCTCCCTCCCTCCCACTCTCTCTGGAAATCAATGTAAAATACATCCTCGGGTGAGGACTTAAAAAAAAAAAAAAAAACTGAAAGGACTGAGTCTTTGGAATAAGATAGGCCTGAAGGGATGGCAAACACACAGCAGACACACCACACCCTGTGGGGCGCCACGCTGGGCACAGTGATCCATCTCAGCCCTCCTCTACGCTGAGCCCAGAGGGCGCCTCATGCTCTTTCTCAGAACAGTGCTCCCAGCAGCTAAGGCTAATATTGGACCAAACTGTTTGAGCAGCTCTGGCCTCGAAGTGCAGGGGTGGAGGCAGTGGGTGGCTGGCCCGTGTCCCTCAGCCCTGGCTGCCACTAGAATGCCCTGGGCGCGTTGCAGTCAGGTGCCCTCTGGAGAAGGCCTGGGCACCAGCATTTTCTCCAAGCTCCCCAGGTAACATGGCTGCTGCTGGGACCCTTTCTGCAGGAGTCGTCTTCACGAAAGTCAACAACCTGGACCGAGAAACGCAGGCCAAGTACGAGATCGTGGTGGAAGCCCAAGATGCTCAGGGCCTCCGTGGGGACTCAGGCACGACCACCGTGCTGATCACGCTGGAGGACATCAACGACAACTTCCCCATCTTCACCCAGAGTGAGCCCCTCCCCTGGGACCCTGGGCAGGGCAGGGGGCAGAATCCTCCAGACTCGGTGACCTGTGGCTCGACACCTCCCCCCACCCCAGGGTGGGCCTAGGGCTCAGGAAAGTCACTTTGGCAAAGGAGAGGCCCTGCCCCCCATCCCTGCACACATTCCCAAGGCTGTCCTACTGCCCCTGACTCACAACACTGAGCCCAGCCACAGACTGATTCTCCCCAACCATGTCTGACAAGAGCTTTTCACAAGCCCTGGGTGGGGTTGAGGAGTAAGGCGATGGCTCTTCACATGAACCCTCTAATACGGAGGCAAAGCCAGACGCTCGGCCTCCCCAAAGACAGGCCAGTTTTCCTGAAGTGGCCTCGTTGTGCATGGCTGAAGCTACCGGAAGGCGGGACTTGTCTCCTTGTCTGTCTTGTCAATGCATAACTCCCCTAGCGAAGTGCCTGGCGTACTAGTTGGATGGATGGATGGGTGGATGGATGGATGGACAGACAGATAGAGAAGAAC
Source organism: Murina feae (assembly GCA_004026665.1). NCBI lineage: Eukaryota > Metazoa > Chordata > Mammalia > Chiroptera > Vespertilionidae > Murina > Murina feae. Next base: position 25,557 of record PVJC01021282.1, on the reverse strand, counting down.
TATTTTGCCTTGAGACTGAAAATTCCAGTGGCATTATTATTATTAACTAGAGGCCAGTGCAAGAATTTGTGCACTGGTGGGGTCCCTTGGTCTGTCCTGCAGGGATCAGGCCAAAACTGGCTCTCTGACATCCCCATGGGGTCCGGATTGCAAGAGGGCACAGGCCAGGCCAAGGGACCGCCCGGTGCACCATCAGGGCCCAGGAGGGACTGCGGGAGGGCTCCGGGGCATGTCCAACCCATCTCATCCAGTCCAGATAGGTCGGACCCCAGCAGCAAGGTAACCTACGGGTTGGAGCCTGCCCCCTGGTGGTCAGTGTGCACAATAGCGACTGGTCGAACGAATGGTCAGACACTTAGCATATTAGGCTCTTATCATATAGGATTAAGATTATCTTCCCATGCCCATTTGCCGTATCAGAATATACTAGGGCTATAGGAGGGACAGTTGCCTTGTGGATCTCATTAACTCAATGCCCTCTGGGGCGCCCTGTTTGCATCAGCCAACTACGTCTTCACGGTGCCTGAAGACATCCGCGTGGGCAGCCCCCTGGGCTCCCTGTTTGTTGAGGACCCAGATGAACCCCAGCACCGGATGACCAAGTACAGCATCGTGCAGGGAGAGTTCAGGGACACCTTCACCATCCAGACGGACCCTGCCCACAATGAGGGCATCATCAAGCCCACAAAGGTTCGCAGGCCGGGGCGATGGGGACAGATGTGGGGCCGGGGGCTCGCTTAGGGTGGCTACCAGGTCGGAGGCCATCGGAGAGGCACTCTGGTCAGCGTGGAGCTAGCCATGTGCTCACGGGCCCCGGGGCGGTGTAGCCAGGAGAGAAGGACTGGTGCCTTAGGCTGGGTGGTGCCTGAAGCAGACCGTGAGGCAAGGATTTGGTGTAAACAGTTTACCTGGGAGGTGATGCCAGGAAGCCCTGGGAGCAGTGACACGAAAAAGGGAGGAAGATGAGTCGGCTTCCGGAGGGGTGAGGAGGAGAGTGCTAAGCAGGCAAGGGCAGGAGAATATTCTTGAGCAAAAACGTAAGAAAAGACTTGTCCTTAAGGAGCTGTGGCTAGAACCACTAGTCTTTGATCCTCCTCGAGAGCAGGACGGGGGCTGGTCCCCGTGTGTCCCCAGTATTTGGAACAGGGCCAGGCGTGGAGCCAGGCTTGAGGGTGGAGCAAGGAAGCAGCTGAAATGCGATGGGGGGGGGGGGGCAGCTGCAGACAGCCAGGCCCAGCCACTCTCTTGACTGCCTAGGACTTCTCCAGGCCTCCAGGCCTTCCATCTGTGAAATGGGTATCACCCCAGAACCATCTCACGGGACTGATGGCAAGATCGCACACCACCTGCTGGCCTCTAACCAGGGGCTCCCCTTCCTCTTCCCTCCACAGCCCCTGGACTACGAGCGCATCCAGCAATACACCTTCACCATCGAGGCCACGGACCCAACCATCAACCTCCGCTACTCCAGCAGCATCTCCGCCAAAAACAAGGCCCGCGTCACCATCCAAGTCACCGACGTGGACGAGCCCCCCGTCTTCCAGAGGCCCTTCTACCACTTCCAGCTTCAGGAGAACCTGAAGAAGCCTCTCATCGGCTCGGTGCTGGCCGAGGACCCCGATGCCACGCGGAGAAGCATTGGGTGAGGAGGGGGCGAGGGAGGGGGAGGTCATGGCAGTCTTGGCCTGGAGATACTTCTGGCTGCTGGGCTGAGCCCAGATCCGAAGGGAAGACCTGCCGGGGTGTGTGTACGTGGGAAACGGCAGAGACAGGACTAGCAGCCAAGCTCCCCCACGGGCCCACGTGGCTGTCTCTTCTACCCTCTGGGCACGTGTCCTGCCTGAGCACCACCTAGCATGGCCCTGGCCACCAGAACCGCTCAGCCCTGAAGGGCCTGTTCCCTGGAGCCCGGCTCCCTCAGGCCCCATCGAGGGACACCGGGCCGTCAGGAGGGCGACCACCCAGACCACACATGTAGATCCTCTGCACTCGGCACGCTCTATTAAATCTGTCTTCCCAAAAACACAAGACGGAAAAGTGCTCATTTCACAGAGAAATGACACAAAGATGGGTAGAGAAACAGTAGCTCCCATTCCTCGATCAACGCCTGTTCACCAAACTCCACACGCGTGTGTTCGATGGGGTCCCGCCACGCCTTTCTTCACAGCAAACGGCGAGATACCTGAACGGCAGGTTTGTCGTTCACTTGTCCGGTTTGGGTTTTTTATTGTAATTTTTTTCATCATGCCATGCCCATGTCATCTCTACTTGTTCTTCTGTCTCAACTAGATTCCTCTCTTCTATCCCCTGGGACAAAAAAAAACACACACAATTCTAGCTCATACTTGCTAGAGCCACTTAGCACTTGAGCATGCGCATGTGTTTAATCCAATCTCATGTTTTCCCGAGGATTAGCGGGTGGTAGCAGCACCATGTCAGTAAGTCCTCGTCTTCTGACCCCATTTACATACCAGGTTCCTGTCTGTATCCGAATCTATTTCTGAATCCTCTATGCCATCTGTTCTCTGGCAAAGCCATTGTGTTTTATTGGAGCCACTTTGCACTGAAACTTGGTATATGGAGGGTAAGCGCCTCCCGCCCTGCCTTTTACTTTCCCTCCATTTTATGCACTCTAAAGCAGTCCTTCTTGTGAAGGTTTGTGTTTTGTATTTTTGCTTTCACTTGTTTCCTGGTGTAATATAATTGTATCTGTGTTCGGTTTTTTTTCCTTGAAGCTTTTGCTTTATGTATCTTAATGTTTCTCATAGTTGATAACGATTTTACCTTCACTACAACTTGTAACGTTCATCCTATGACCTTACCCAGTTTGTTCCTCCTAAACATTTGCCTTTAACTCCGCATTGCCTGATAGTAAGTTGTCCTGATAGTAAGTTCATGTTATTCACGTTTGCCTGATATATGTTTTCCAAACGTGACTCTTAACTTTGCTAGGTCGTTTGGCATTGGGTTGTCTTTCGAAAATACAATGTAGTTGACTTCGCTTTTCCGTCTAAACTGGGATGCTTTGTGTTTAACCTATGTATATTTTCCATCATGAGTGACATGTTTAATTTTATTTTTTTATCTTGTTTTACATTTTCCATTTCTCAGACTTCATGGCTTTTTTCTTTTCTCCAATCTATTTTCTTTTCTCCAAGATATTTGGGTGCTGTACATTCATTTTTACTTTTATCAGTGAAATTTACTTCCATCTATAAAATTATAAATGTTTTCCAGGACCTACATTTTCTAGTTAAAAATCTCTCTCTCTCTCTCTCTCTCTCTCTCTCTCTCTCTCTCTCACAACACCATTGCTTTTTTTAATATATAATAATAAATCAATAGTTTCATTTTTATCCCTCCCAAGTTTTTGCTTTATATTGAGACATTTTTCAATTAGATGAAGTTTTCACACAAAAAAATTCTTTCAGGACCTATCTTTTTGAGCGAGAGCTATCCCTCCTGATTTCTTGCATGTTTACAAATGCCAGTTTGTTTTGTTTCTACCTTATGCTCCTAACAGCTAGATGTGCTCATCTAATACTCAGATTCTAGACACTTCATCCCAAAACCACTATCAGTGTGTTCTAGCATTTAATTTACGGGGACTTTCTGGGGTAAATCTGGTTTCTCTTTATAAAAATGCTTTTTTTTTTCCTGACTGGACTCTTTGGTTTCTTCGTATAGACTTGAAATTCAAGCACGTCGTCGGGATATACCTACATCCTGACCCCCGTCTAAAGCCATGCCTCATATCAGCGGCCCATTTTAATCTGTAGATTCAGGCCTTTCTTCCGATCAGGAAAGTTTCCTTTCATTATATCTTTTGTTCTTTCTTCTGTTCCATTTGCTCTGGAACTTTCTTCAGTAGTAGCAAGTAAGTATCATAATTGTAGTTTTCCTCTCTCTTGTCACCTGCTCATACCTTTGTTTATGATTTCTGGAAGAAATTGTTCAGTTTGCTTGTACTTTTCTTTCACTCATTCCTGATCTCTTACAGCTCCTTTATTTTTTTTTTATTTCTCCTTGGATCTTGCCCAACTAACTTTTCATTCATCACAAACACAATCCCAGCTATCGTGTAGGTGATTAAGTGCACCTGCCTCAGCTCTGCGAGCACTGTTGATGGAGTCTCGGGCACCCCCCTCCCATCAGAGGTGACAACAACGCTAAGATCAAAGGGGTCACCTCGCTTCTCTGGACCCCTCTGGGTGGTGGGGTGCAATGGGCAGTGAGAAGAGGACGGAGAAGGATGCGAGGAACAGATCCCGAAGGGCCCTGTCTGTCATGCGAGGGATGTGAACTCCGCCAAGAGCAATAGAAAGCCATGACTCTCTCTCCCCCCGAGCAGATACTTCATCCGCAGGACCAGCGACAAGGGCCGGTTCTTCCAAATAAACAAGCAGGGGAATATTTACAACGAGAAAGAAGTAGACAGAGAAGTCACTCCCTGGTGTAACCTGACTGTGGAGGCCAAGGAACTGGATTCTAGAGGTGAGTAACCCCATCTGCCAGGGTATCAGGCTTTTCTCCTTTCCTCCGTTCATTCACGGCTGGCGGCATCTGTCACGGAGGGTCTCTGGCGGTGTGCGAAGCTCCTACTGAAGCACCACTAGGCTGGGATGCTAGACAGCCTTCATCCCCAAGTGCGGACAGACCAGCAGCATCCATAGCCCCTGAGATCTTGTTATCAGGGCCCAGCGCCAGGCCCCAACCCCAGACTGAATCAGCATCTCGTGTGCAGTACGGTTTACGAAGCCCTGTCCCTGTGACAGGAATCACCTCGGGCACCTCTTCACACAGAGCTTTCCAGACCCCTCCCTGGAGGGTGAGGCCCAGTGAGTCAGAAACGGGGCCATGGGACATGCATGGGACAAGCACCACCCGATTCTTACGATCATGGATTTTGGAAAAGGCTCTTCAGGGGCTCTTTCTGTCCCAGTCAGGGGCTGAATTCAAAATCTGCAGCAGGTTCTCACGGTTAGGTTCTCCAGAACCTAGTGCAACATGAGCCAAAGCGAAAGGCAAGTGTTGGAGTTTTGCACGCTTCGGCTCTCTGAGAAAATCACCACTGCCCTGCAGAGAAGGTTAGCATTCCCGCCGCACTCAGGAGACCACCCCCACCCTGCCCCCCAGAGAGGGGGAGAAGCGGGACTTGGCCAAGGACCACCCGCCCCCCCACTCCCCGGTGCTACCCACATCCCCAGTATGACAGCCAGGCCAACTGTGATGGACTCCTGTATTTTTCAGATCCATCTTTAGCCCTTTCTTCCCCGTCAATTTACAGTCATACACTATTTTACAATTTTGAAAGTAATTTAAATTTTAAAAGTTATTTTAAAATATGGAAAATACAAACTAGGAGAAGAAAATGACACCCCCCCCCCCATAACCCTACCATACAGAGACAACTACTGTCAGCTCTTTAGTGCACATTCTGTGGTCCTTTTTCTATACGTATTTTTATAGAAGTGAGTTTATGATATTTGTATCGGATCTTATCCTGCATTTTTGCTTAACCTTGTTTCAGAACCGTTTTCTCATGGTTCTAACCTGTCGTGTTTTAAATTACACTTTGAGAATGTAATTTACATGGGCGTGATGAGTGGGCACATATTTCATGCGTTTAACGTGGTATAATTTATGGACCCAATCTCTCTGACATTGTTTACCTTTTAAATCATTTTTGTAATTAAGTAATTTAATTTAATAAATCATACTTGTTTAATTTAATTTCTTAATTAAGTCCTTGGATCAGTTTGGTGATTACTTAACTCCATTTTACTCAAACCTTTTTAAGTTCCCTGAGATGACCTTGTCATTCTTACAAGTAGTTTGCTCTTCAGTAAGCATCCTTGTGCTTGAAGCTTGACGCCCGGCCCCACTTCTTCCACTCATTTCATCCAGAACACCCTTCCTGACCTCTCTCTTTCATAACCCCTTCTTCCTGTAGAGAGGGCACCCCTCCAGGAGTCCCCTTTCCATACCTCAGCTGAGCCCGTGGCAGTGACAAGTCCTTTCCCCCTGCAGGGAACCCCACGGGCAAAGAATCCATTGTACAGGTCCACATCGAAGTTTTGGATGTGAACGACAACCCCCCTAAGTTTGCCAAGCCCTACGCGCCCACTGTGTGTGAGAATGCTGAGCAGGGCACGGTGAGTCTGGCTGAGGTGGGAAGGCAAGGCGGTGCCCACCTGGGACAGGCTTCAGAGCGGCACCCCCCACCCACAGTCAGCTGCTTAATGGAACCTACACAACAGCCTTGAGGAAAGGTGACATCATCCCTACTTTATAGGTGGAGAAACTGAGGCTCAGAGAAAATACATGGAGAACAGATTGGCGGGGAGGGGGCTGGTACAAAGGATATCTTTGTGGAGGTCATTTAAGTCAGTGTTGCTGGTGGGAGGCAGCCGGGATCAGGTCTAAACCCAAAGTCTCCATCACTGAACTCCAGACAAGCCTGGCACCATCACTGACCGCCCCCATCTTCCGCACTCCAGCTGGTGGTGCAAATCTTGGCGACAGACGAGGACATAACACCAAAAAACGTGAAGTTCAAGTTCTCCCTGAACACCCAGGACAGCAACTTCACCCTCACGGATAATCATGGTACGTCCACATCCAAGTCGCTAGCCTGGCCTTTAGGAGGATCAGGGTGAGGTTGTTTGAGTATTAAAGCGCGAGGGTCAAGGCTCAAGCCAACCAACTGGGGGGCAAGGCCTCACTGGGGTGTTTGTTTGTTGGCATATTTTGTACAGCTTCTGCCAAAAAACTTATTGGCCTAGACAGTGGTCAGAGGTGCCCTGGCCAAACTGAAAAGTCCACACAGCCTGCCCTTCCCCATAGGAGACGAGGCGTACAGAACACATATGGGTGCAGACAGTTCGGTTCCCAAACTAACCAAGGGGTTCCTTCTCACACGCCATCTCGGAATTACCGGCGTAATGACAAATTACTCTATGACATGGAACTCTGAGGTCACTTCCAAAAAGCCAACACTGGAAATGTGAAATTCGAAATGCCAAGGAATCAGAAAACTTGACCTTACATTCAATTACAATAACTACTTACCGCCAGGGGCCTGGGACAGGATCTGGTCCTCCAGTCACAGCCCAGAGAGTTCTATGATGCATTAGCAGCCAATCAGAGCTTCAATGAGTAAGCACTCAAGAGTGGGATCATGCTGAGCTGATGGCACTCCAGTCCCTGGTAGACAGGTTTCCATAGCTTCCTCAGAAAAAATAAAATAAAAATCCCCCTTAAATCTAACTAGAGCAACCCATCGCCCAGCGTGGGGTGGAATTCCTGCCCCTCCCTGATTGGCAAAACTGTAGTTGGTGAGGATCCCTGTACAGAAACAGCCACTGCAAGGTCAGGATGAGGAAAGTCGGGAAAAGGGGTCTCTGAGAGTGGGGGCAGACCCAGAGGATCAGCCACAGCCTCCTGGGGGACAGGGCAGGTGGCCATGACATGTTGACAGTCAATGACAGCCCACTCAGCACTCAACTATCTTTAGTAGTAACTAATGTGGCAAAAATGCCCATCACCTCATCCCAAGGTCTGCCTCAATCTCACCTCAGAGAGGTCATCCAGAGGGTAGAAAGCGTAAGTGCCACCCCAAGGAGCCCCCATGTGTGGCCAGGAGGCAAGCTTGTTGGTCTTGGATTCACTGAGCGTGCGTGTCCTGCTGTCGCATGAAATGGGTATCGTGAGAAAGCACTCATTTCTCCCCTAGTGCCAGTGGCCATGTTGTTTACTCTCAAGTACAGTAGACAAGGCTACTTAATAATGAAGTGAACTGGCTTTCATTTGAAATCTAAAATATGGCCTCCTTTGCTTGCGGCTGGCTTGCTGCATGGGCCAACCCTCCACGGCGGCCAAATATCCCCTCCAAATCCTGTGCCCTCCCCTGACCGTCAGTATCATGACCTCCCAGGAAACTTACAAAGGGAGGATTCCCTGGCCTCTGCCCCGAGCCACTGAGTCAGCAATGTGGAAGGGGGATAGGGACGCAAGGAAAGGAGGTGGCGGGCAAGGGGTGAGGTCTGAAAACGCTCCCTGGGGAGTTCTGCACAGGAAACCACTGATTGGAGCTGGGAGGGAACGTCAAATTTGGGCCAAAGCACAGTCCCAGGTCCAGCCTGCCCCAGATACTCTCAAGTCCCTATGTAATCATGCCCTCCGCACACCCAGGCAGGAACGTAAGCATTGTTGTTACTTTCTAACCAATTTGCAGGGATAACAGAAAGAGTCTCAGAAGTTAGCCCGGTCCAAAAGACTTTTTAAAACTTTATTTCCTCGCTTACTGTCAAATCTTAAAACAACGCATTCATTAATTGAGCTGAAAAAGAGCTGCCCGTCATGAGAGTGGAGTTGTGGGGGAAGGGGTCAGGCGTATCAGTTGCCCACAGAAAGAGAAAACGGGGATTTTACATTCTGGCCAAGCCATTCTTAGAAGACAAGTCAAAGGAGCTGCCCAGAATATCCCCCCTCTGGAAGAACAAAAGGCTGAAACTTCAGGCAGGGGATGCAAACAACACACAAGCACCCCAGGTGGCACCTGGGCGGGCACAATCCAGGAGGGCTCCCAGGAGGAGACAAGCTACAGTGTCCGGGTGGAAGGGGACAGGCCCTCCAGGCAGCACAACCTGACTCGGAGGCCCTGGTGCTTGCAGATAACACAGCCAACATCACCGTCAAGTACGGGCAGTTTGACCGGGAGCATACCAAGGTCCACCACCTGCCTGTGCTCATCTCGGACAACGGGAGGCCGAGCCTCACAGGCACCAGCACGCTGACTGTGACAGTGTGCAAGTGCAACGAGCATGGCGAGGCCACCTTCTGCAACGGGAAACTCTACCAGGGCTACAACATCATCCCCGTGCTGGTCGCCATCTTCCTCTGCATCCTCACTATCACAGGTCAGTGCCCGGAGGCAGGAGGGGACACAGAGGGGGTTGCTCCAAGGGAGGGAGCTGCCAGGGATCCAGGTCCAGCCTGCCTCCAGCCCACAGGATAGCCCTGAGCCAGTCCCCACCCTGAGCCCCAATGAGATAGGACCGCCAGCTTCACCTCCCTGCATGCCTAAGGGGGGTTGGAGGGGGACAGGGCTCAAGGACCCTCCCCCACTTTAAAATTCTTCCTGTATGACATTCAGCGTACTGTGTGCCGGCACCATGCCTGGCATTTATTTACATGAAAACTGTTTTGAAAACAGAGGATCCAGTTCATCTTTTGGAAAGAAATGCAAAGTGTAAAAATATCTCGTTTTGATGGTCTCCAGGAGCTTTCGTCCCTTTTAGAGGGTTCCTCCTACCGGGATGTCCCCTTTTGTCTGGTTAGGAGCATCTCAGGCCTTGCCTTAGTTTGGGTTCCCAGGAAGCAGAACCTGGGATTGGGGTGCACGTGGTTTATTTGGGAGGTGCTTCCAGGAAGCCCAGAAGGAAGAGGGGATGCAAACGGGAGGCAACCAACAGATCGACTTTGTCCGTTCACAGGGACCTTTCTCTCGGTCTCTCTCCCTCTCCCTGCCCCCCGCCCTCTCTCTCTCAAATCAATTTTTATTTTATTTTTATTTTTAAATATATTTTATTGACTTTTTACAGAAGGGAGAGGGATAGAGAGCTAGAAACATCAATGAGAGAGAAACATTAATCAGCTGCCTCCTGCACACCACTCACTGGGGATGTGCCCACAACCAAGGTACATGCCCTAGACAGGAATCGAACCCAGGACCTTTGAGTCCGCAGGCCATCACTCTATCCACTGAGCCAAACCGGTTAGGACTCTTAAATCAATTTAATAGAAGGAAGGAAGGAAGGGAAAGAGAGAGAGAGAGAGAGAGAGAGAGAGAGAGAGAGAGAGAGAGAGAGAGAAAGGAAGGGAGGAAGGAAGGAAGGAAGGAAGGAAGGAAGGAAGGAAGGAAGGAAGGAAGGAAGGAAGGAAGGAAGGAGGGAGGGAAAGAGGTGTGAGAAGGGAGGAAACGAGGATGCAGGCAGATGGGGCTGCCACTGGAGAAGAGAATGAACTGGAGGGAAGCCCCCTGGGTACGTCTCCCTCCCCACCCCACCCCACCCCTACCAGGGGTGCTAATGGCCAGGCAGGACCACACGGGGCAGGGTGGGGCCGTGGACCCACCAGGTATCTGGACGCCAGCACACCTGTGTGGGCCCAGGGTATCCCTGTGAGTTGCAGGAATTCCCAGGGAAGGCGGGGCGGGGGGGGGGGGGGGGGGGGGGGGGGGGCGCAGGTGAGGGTCGGGCCAGCGCTGACCCACGCTCTCCCCGCCCACCCCCGCGCCCCCCTTCTCCCCCGTAGTGATCACAGTGCTCCTGTTCCTGCGGCGGCGGCTCCGCAAGCAGGGCCGGCCCCACGGCAAGAGCGTGGCCGAGATCCACGAGCAGCTGGTCTCCTACGACGAGGAGGGCGGCGGCGAGATGGACACCACCAGCTACGACGTGTCGGTGCTCAACTCGGTGCGCCACGGCGGGACCAAGCCTCCGCGCGCCACGCGCGACGTGCGGCCGTCGGTGTACGCCAAGGTGCAGAAGCCGCCACGGCACCTGCCGCCCCCCAAGCCCGGGGAGCTGGGGGACATGGCCGCTGTGATCGAGGGCAAGAAGGACGAGGCGGACCAGGACAGCAGCGGCCTGCCCTACGACACGCTGCACCTGTTCGACTACGAGGGCTCCGAGTCCATCGCCGAGTCCCTCAGCTCCCTGGGCACCGGCTCGTCCGACTCCGACATCGACTACGACTTCCTCAACGACTGGGGGCCCCGGTTCAAGATGCTGGCTGAGCTGTACAGCACGGACTCCCCCGAGGAGCTGCTCTATTAGGGGCAGGGGCCTCTGGGCCTGGGGACCCAAACCATTGCGGCTGCAGCCAGCTGGACACCAGGCCTGACCTGGAATGACTGCACGGACCACGACCACCGCCACCACCACCACCCCCGCCCCCCCAGCTCAGCAGTCCTTCCTGTGGGTCCCAGAGACCTCACCACCCTGGGTAGCAAGCACCAGGTCCCTGTTTCTGCGGTGGCTACCCCCAAAATGCTGGAAAACCCAGGCTAATGGTCTTGGCCTGGACATCCACATAACCCTGTCACCAGGACCACACGTCCAATGCAGGGACATTGTCTCTGAGTCCTCAAAGAGCTGATGTCCTACTACCAGAGACAGGTCTTCCCCAAAGGTCCCTAAAACCCCCTCTTCCCCGGCTCCTGAGGCTGAGGAGGCCCTAGCGCCTGTCTCCCTGCAAAGGGCAGAACAGAATGACCTGTGGGTGACGCTGTGCGCGCAGCCCAGTCCCAAGGGATCCCAGGGCCATCCATGCCGCCTGCCCTGCTTCCCCTTCCTCACACCCTCCCCAGCCCCTCCCACTCCGAGGCCCCCCTCCAGGCTGATGAAGAGGGAGGAAGGGGCCCATGGCAGCTATCAACCTGGGTCCTCAGGGGCCCTCATCCGCCTGCCACACCAGTTACTGTACTGCACTGAGCGCCGAACTGCAGCCTGCCTCAGGGAAGTGGCTCGCTGAACTGTGAAGCCACTGTGAATGCATCCTGGAGGGACAGAGAGGGTCACGTGTGACAGACCGGAGGGTGAGGGCCACCCTCCAGAGGGGGCCTGGAGGGGCGTGACCCCAATTTGAGACTCTCTGACACCCCCCTAGTTTTGCCTAGAAGTTCTTCCCATCTCTGCCTCAGCTGGTCCTTCATTCCTGCTGTCTCTTCTCTCTCTCTCTCTCTCTCTCTCTCTCTCTCTCTCTCTCTCTCTCTCTTTCTCTCTCTCTTCTTCCTCTTCCTCCTCTTCCTCCTCCTTCTCATCCTCTTCCTCCTCATCCTCCTCCTCCTCATCTCTGGACTCAGAGGCACTCAAGATATGATCCACAGCAACTGGCAGCTCTGGCCAATGTCCAAACCCAACTATGACTGCACAACGGAGCCAACCCATTTGCCTTCACACCTCGTTGTTGCCGCATCTCAGGGAACCCCAGCAGGGCCCTGTCCTTCAGGCACACCCTGCGGAAGGCAAGACCCCTGCCCCATCCAAGCCCCTTAGTCCTCTGTGCATCTCCCCCTTTCAGCCACAGGTGGAACGTTCCAGCACAAACACACCTGGGAGAAGTGGCATCATTCAAAAGGATGGGCAGGGATGGAGGCCAACTCTCCAGCTCACCCTTGGCCTTGACTGAAGGCCCCACACTGAAGGCCCCTTCACATCAGGGGATTGTAGATAACACTGACTTTATTTTTAACCAATAACGACTTTTTTTATAACTACTTAATTTTTTTACTAAATAATACTTACCTATGTCTAGGTCTCACAAACATATAAGATTTTTTGCACAACAAGGTTGCTATTTAGGTTAACAAATTTAATCCAGGTGTTTTAGTTGAATAAATCCTTATAACCTTCTATTTCCTATTATTGTCATAATTGCTCTAGGGATATTGACTATATATTGACCACACTGGTGCATGAAATGTACTGTATTTTATATATATATATATATATATATATATATATATATATATATATATATATCTGAATAAAGATCTTGAAATTCTTCCGTTTCTAGAGCTGAGAGAGTGGGATTTTTTTATGTATTTTTATTTATTTCAGAGAGGAAGAGAGGAGAAAGAGATAGAAACATCAATGACGAGAGAAATATTGATTGGCTACCTCCTGCACACCCCGCCTTGGGGATCGAACCCTCCACCTGGGAATGTGCCCTGAACAGGAATTAAACCGTGACCCCCTGGTTCATAGGTCAATACTCAACTACTGAGCTACACCAGTTGGGCAACAATTGTTCTCGAATTGTCTATTTTCCCTTCAATTCTATCCATTTTTGCTTTGTGTATTTTTGGTGTCTATTGTTAGGGGAATATAAGTTTAAGTGATTTTATCTTCTTGACAGATTGGCCCTGTTAGCATTATAAAATGTACCTCTTGCATCTAAGAACAATTTTTATTTTAAAATCTATTTTGTCTGATATCACTCCAGCTCTCTTCTGGTTAGTATTTATGTAGTAGTAGTGACCTGGTGCACGAAATTCTGGCACATCAAAAGGGAATTAGAGGAAATATTTTAATATTGCTATTTGCTTTTCTCTATAATAGAAGTATCAGAAATGAAAGAAAACTAGTAAAATGTGCAGGAAAATCTTCCTCCTGTCAGAGTCTGGGACACACCACGGGAACCAGAGGCAAATTCCCACCCATCCACATGCACCTCAAAATTGTGCGAGACCCAGACCCAGCCAGCCCCACCCCCATTGGGCTAGATGGGGGGTACAGCCTCAAGTTGCCTGGCCCAGTGCCAGAGTGGGGGGTGGGGAGCATGGCCTGAAGTCCCCTGTCAAGCCCCACCAGGTGGAGTGCATAGCCTCAGGTCCTGTCAAGCCCCATGAGTGGGAGGCGTGGCCTAAGGTCCCCCATCAAGCCCCACATGGCAAGGGGCATGGCCTCAGGTCCTCTGGCTCAGTAACAGGGTGGAGGGTGTGCCCTGAGGTCCCCTGTCAAGCCCCACATGGCTGGTGGGTGCGGCCTCAGGTCCTCCAGCCTGGTGCCAGGGCGGGGGGTGCACCCTGAGGTCCCCCGTCAAGCCCTGCCAGGCAGCGGTTGTGGCCTGAGGTCCCCCATCCTGGCGCCGGGGCGGGGGAATGGCCTGAAGTCTCCTGTTAAGTCCCACCAGGCATGGGGGGGGGGGGCGCAGCCTCAGGTCTTCTGTCGTGGCCCAGTGCCACACAGCCCCAGATCCCTGCTGATTGGTCATTAAGGCTCCTTACGGGAACCTGGCCTCCGCTGTGGGTGCAGCCATCTTGTTACAGAATCCCTGCCTTCACTGTGGGCACAGCCATCTTTGACTGTTATGGTGTGATGGTCAATTTGCATATTTCCTCTTTATTAGATATCTTCTTCCATCTTTTACTTTCAACCTACTTGTGTCTTTTAATATAGATCGTGTCTTCTATGGACAAAATATAGTTGGATCATGGCAGTTTACCCATCATGCCCATCTGTTTTTTTATAAGAATGTTTAGCCCTTGTCTGTTTAACATAATTACCAATAAGACAGAATTTTTGTCTGCCGTTTTTCTATTTGTTTTCTGTGTCTTATGTTTTTTTAACTTTAATTTCTTTATTGGTTAAGGTATTACAAATGTGTCCTCATCCCCCCAATAACCACCAACCTTCCCCCTCCCCCCACTCATGCTCTCAACCCCCTGTTGTCTGTGTCCATTGGTTTGGCTTATATGTATGCATACAAGTCCTTTGGTTGATCTCTCCCCCTTACCCTCACCCACCCCTACTTTCCCTCTGGGGATTGACAGTCTGATCGCTGTTTCTCTGACTCTGGACCTGTCCCTGTTCATCAATCTATGTTGCTCTCTATATTCCACAAATGAGTGAGATCATGTGATACTTATCTTTCTCTGACTGGCTTATTTCACTTATTTCACTCTCCAGTTCCATCCATGCTGTTGCAAATGGTAAGAATCCCTTCTTTTTTACTGTAGCGTAGTATTCCATTGTGTAGATGTACCACAGCTTTCTAATCCATTCATCTGCTGATGGGCACTTAGGCTGTTTCCAAATCTTAGTTATGGTAAATTGTGCTGCTATGAACATTGGGGTGCATATGGCCTTTCTGATTGGTGTTTCTAGTTTCTTGGGATATATTCCTAGAAGTTGGGATCACTGGGTCAAATGGCAGTTCCATTTTTAGTTTTTTGAGGAAACTGCATACTGTTCTCCACAGTGGCTGCACCAGTCTGCATTCCCACCAGCAGTGCATGAGTGTTCCTTTTTCTCCGCATCCTCTCCAGCACTTGTCGTTTGTTGATTTGTTGATGATAGCCATTCTGACATGTGTGAGATGATACCACATTGTCATTTTGATTTGCATCTCTCTGATGATTAGTGACTTTGAGCATGTTTTCATATGTCTCTTGGTCTTCTGTATGTCCTCTTTCAAAAAGTGTCTATTTAGGTCCTTTGCCCATTTTTTGATTGGATTGTTTACCTTCCTTTTGTTAAGTTGTATGAGTTCCCTGTAAATGTTGTAGATTAAACCCTTATCGGTGATATCATTGGCAAATATGTTCTTCCAAGCAGTGGGCTTTCTTGCTGTTTTAATGGTTTCCTTTGCTGTGCAAAAGCTTTTTATTTTTATGTAGTCCCATTTGTTTATTTTCTCTTTAGTTTCCATTGTCCTAGGAGCAGTATCAGTGAAGAAATTCCTTCGGCACATGTTTGCAATTGCGCTGCCTGTGGATTCCTCTAGTATTTTTATGGTTTCCCGTCTTATGTTTATCCATTTTGAGTTTATTTTTGTGTATAGTGTAAGTTGGTGGTCTAGTTTCATCTTTTTGCATGTATCTGTCCAATTTTCCCAGCACCATTTATTGAAGAGACTGTCTTGATTCCATTGAATGCTCTTGCCTCCTTTGTCAAATATTAATTGGGCATAGTGGCTTGGATCGATTTCTGAGTTCTCTATACTATTCCATTGATCTATATGTCTGTTCTTGTGCCAGTACCAAGCTGTTTTAAGAACAGTCCCCCTTTCCAATGGTTGCTAGGCTGCTTTATGTTCGCTGTGATTGTGAGACTATTGAGTTTCAAGACAACCACCAGGTTGGAGAAAGGGAGATGAGACTATGGTAATTTTTTAAAATATTTTATTGATTTCAAAGAGGAAAGAAGAGGGAGAGAGAGATAGAAAAATCAATGATAAGGGAGAATCATTGATCAGCTGCCTCCTGCACACCCCCTGGTGGGGATGTGCCCGCAATCGAACCTGGGACCCTTCAGTCCGCAGGCCGACGCTCTATCCACTGAGCCAAACCGATCAGGACCCAAAAAGGAGTTTTATGTGACCAGAGCCACACAGCAAGTTAAAGACGCCGCTAGGACAAGAGCCCAACTGCTGGCTTCCAGGAAAATGTGCATCCGCAGAAGACTGCCGCAGACTAGGGGCGGCTAGACCAGGAGACACCATGCAGGCTCGCTGTGGGGAAATGACCATCAGGGGGCGCGTGGCGTCAACAACCGTTTAGCCCGCACAGGAATCCCTGGTGACACACAGTAGGCTCCAGTTCCTTCTCTGGACTTGACAGAGAACCTGGATCAGCGGTGCCAGGCGCCGCACCACAACCCGCCGTGGCTCCCGCCCTGTCTACATCTCTCTCTCGCCATTCCAGGCTCTGCGGGGTGGAACAGAGAGTTAGGGACCTATTTCCCCGCCTCCCGGAGGGGGTGGGGAACCTGTGGTCTCCCGCATCTCTTGGCCTCCCCAGGCGCCCTGTAGGTGGGTGGCAGACACTTGGGGAGCTTGAGGCAGAGGGGAGGGGGGAAGGGGGCGGGGACAGGCGGCCTGTGGGCGAGACTGCGGCGGGGCAGAGCCAGCCAGGGAAGCCCACGCAGTCTCCACTGGGGAGCCCCAGCGACTGGTCCACTGTCTGGCGCCGCCCCTCTCCGCCCCGCCCCGCCCCTGCACGGAGCTGGCCTTAGAAGCCCTATGCCCAGCGGGCGCCAGCGCAGAGCCCCAGCGCGAACCAGAGCAGGAAAGAGCCAGAGCCAGAGCGGGAACCCGAGCTGAAGCCAGCACGGAGCAAAGCCAGTAAGGAGCGAGGGGCCTGGGGCAGCGCTGCGGAGGCCCCAGGAGGGGGTCCCGGTCCCCGCTCCCTCCCCCGTGTTGTGCGTGTTCTACCGCGGCCCCGCGCCCCTGCAAACACCTGGGGTAGTTCGGCGCTAGGAGGGCGGGCACGAGGTCTTAGCGGATCCGAAACGCGCCCCAAACGCGATCCGCGAGGACCCCAGACTCCCGGCGCCGTGCCCCTGAGCACGCCACCCGGACCCGCGTCTATCCACGCGTGCCCCTGAGCACGCCATCGGGCCGCGGGGAAGGGGGTCTGCAGGGTCTTGCCTGAATCCCAGACGGGCATCCAACTGCGCGCGTTCGGGACATAATCCGGTCTCCCTGGCCCCTTGCCGTCGGCTTGGGGGATCCCTTCACATCCTACCCAAGAAGGGGGGACGACTAGGGTGCACTTTGGGTCAGGCTGGAAAAGAAAGGGGTCTGGGCTTTGTGGAGTTGGAAGCTAGAACACACTCCCCATCCTTGAGGCAGGAAGTTTACCCCTCCGACGTGCGCATCACCAGGCCATGCCCCACCTCTGTGCCTGCGCCTCCGCTGATGCTGGTGTACGCAGCACGAAGGGTGGGAGAGGGGCGTCCCTAACCCTAACCTTCTACTCTAGCCGCTCAAAGCCGAACCACAGTGCTGCTCCCCCACCGTCCTCCGGAGCTGAAGAAAGCCCGCCCCCCCCCCACCCCCGTCCAGGGCAATTAGTTAGACACATGCAGAGACCTGGACATGCTCTGAGCACAGGGCAAGGGGCAGAACGGTAAAGCTCTGCTCTCGGCACCGGGAAGGGAGACACGCACACCTGGAGAGCGGGGCAGTAAGGCGGGCAGCGCGGGCTTGGCGGTAAGCGGGGCGGTAAGCCGGGCGGTAAACCGGGCGGTGCGGGCGTAGAGGTAAGCGGGGCGGGGTGGCGCGGGGGGCTTGGCGGTAAGCGGGGCGGTAAGCTGGGCGGTAAACCGGGCGGTGCGGGCGAAGAGGTAAGCGGGGCGGGGTGGCGCGGGGGGCTTGGCGGTAAGCGGGGCGGTAAGCCGGGCGGTAAACCGGGCGGTGCGGGCGAGGTAAGCGGGGCGGCGCGGGGGTCTTGGCGGTAAGCGGCCCGGCGGCGCGCCCTGCGCCACCCTGGCTGACACCGAGCGCAGGAAACCGTACCCAGGCGGGTTTTCGTGCGCCTGTCCCGAAAGCCTCCCCCACACCCCGCAGGCCGAGCCTTCACCTCGGAATCAGAGGGCGCCGCGGGAGGAAGGGGCGCACACAGGGGACCTTAGGGAGCACGGATCCCAGACCCTTAGTCCCTAGTGAACTTCTGGCCTGAAACCACACTCGCCCAGCTGCCTGCCGCACAGGGAGGTCTCCCCGCCAGGCCTGGGAGCTCACATCGCCACGATGGGCCCTCCCTCCCCCCCACCTGGTGAACGAGACAGCCGGCAGGTCCCTCTCCCCCAGTAAAGCCTGGAGGCCTGGTTTTCGGCCTCGGTCTGATTTTTCACACCCAGGGAGGTCTCCCCCGTCCCTCCCCTGCCAAAAAGAAAGCCATGGCTGAGCGGTTCGGCGCCCTCTTAAAGGGCCAGCACAGCGCAGCTGTGGGACAATGTGAAACGGAACCATATTCGAATAGCAGATGCGTAGAGCAGATCCTGCCGCAGTCCGCGGGAGGGGCCACGAGGGGGCAGTTTGCGTCACAGCGGACTTCTGGGACCTGAGAGATGCAGGTGTTGGAGAGGAGGAGGCGATCCAGCTCCGTGGTGGGCGCCGAGACAGCGGGCTGCGGCAGCAAGCCCCATCCAAGCCCCATCGGAGGAAGTCCCTGCCTTGCACACCGAGGGAATGGCTCATGGGGCATTTCAGAATGGCAACACACACGAGGGCCAAGAGGATCGGTCTTCAGGAACCAGTATCGCCGTGGGCATTGGCGTGATGGGCGAGGCGCATGGCCTCATTACCGACCTCCTGGCAGACCCTCTCTGCCCCCCTCCCCCCTATGGGTGCCTGAGCCCCTGGAGAGAAGTGATACAGCCATTCCGACACCAAGCAGAACGGATGGTACTGGTCAAGTTACCTCTGATTATGAAACTAATAACAACAGGGATCGCAGCGATATTGTACAGAATGAAGATGAAACCGAGTGCCCAGCAGAGCCGCTGAGGAAAGCTTCAGCTGTAGCCCCTACATGCCTGAGGCCATGATGTTCCTGGACAAACCAATTCTTGCTCCTGAACCTCTTATTGTGGGTAACTTGGACTCAATTATGGGGCAGCTAAATACTTGGAATTTTCCAATTTTTGATTTGATTGAAAAAATGGGAAGAAAATGTGGCCGTATTCTTAGTCAAGTATCATATAGCCTTTTTTAAAAATAAATCTTTATTGCTCAGATTATTACAGTTGTTTCTCTTTTTTCTCTCCATAGCTCCCTCCCCTCCACCCAGTTCCCACCTTACCCCATGCCCTTACCCGCCCCGTCCTCATCCATAGGTATAAGATTTTTGTCCAATCTCTTCCCATACCCTCCACCCCTCTTCCCCTGAGAATTGTCATTCCAATCCCTTTCTATGCCCCTGATTCTATTATATTCACCAGTTTATTCTGTTCATCGGATTTTTTATTCACTTTTTAGATTCACTTGTTGATAGATATGTATTTGTTGTCACTTTGTTGTTCATAATCTAATCTAATAAAAGAATAATATGCAAATTTACCATCAGTCTGAGACACCTAAGACACGCCCACCAGCCAAGACACACCCCCAGTCAATCAGAGAGGCTGTATGCAAATTAACCCAGCCAAGATGGAGGTTGGCAGCCCAGAGCTAGAGCAAACAGGAGGTTTCTGTTGCAACTGCCTGCCTAGGCTGGCTGAGCCTCTGCTCACGGCAACAATGTTTCCATTATAGAAGCCATGGAGCTGAAGCAAATAGGAGGCTTTGTAACCTACCTAGGCCTCCACTCAAGGTAACAAAGTTTCAATTATAGAAGATAAACCCCAGAAACCTGATTCCAGCCAGCCTCGCTAGGACCTTGGGTCAATGGGAGCTGTGGGCAGCCTGAAAACAGCCCTTAGCACCTCACCCAGGCTGACCACACCCCAATAGGGTGAGGGTTCACACTGGGGGGCTTGGCCAGCCTGCAAGTAGCCATCAGCCCCTCACTCAGGCTGGCCAGGCACGCCAGCAGGTGGACATCCCCCAAGGGGTCCCAGACTGCGAGAGGGCACAGACCAGGCTGAGGGACCCCCCTGAGTGCACAAATTTTTGTGCACCGGGTCCCTATTTCATATAATACTGGTTTGGCGGTGATGAACTCCTTTAGTTTTTTCTTGTCTGTGGAGCTCTTTATCTGACCTTCAATTCTAAATGATAGCCTTGCTGGGTAGAGTAATCTTGGTTATAGGTTCTTGCTATTCATCACTTTGAATATTTCTTGCCACTCCCTTCTGGCCTGCATGGTTTCTGTTGAGAAATCAGCTGACAGTCGTATGGGTGCTCCCTTGTACGTAACTGACTGCTTTTCTCTTGCTGCTTTTAGGATTCTCTCTTTATCTTTTGCCCTTGGCATTTTAATTATGATGTGTCTTGGTGTGGTCCTCTTTATTCCTCTTGTTTGAGGTTCTCTGGGCTTCCTGGACTTGTAAGTCTATTTCTTTCCCAACTGGGAAACGGGGCTCAGGAGAGGCAGCTGGGTCCCGGCCAGGTCCTCCAGGGGCCCTGAGCGCTTTGCCTCTAGTCAGGCTGACCCATTTGCGTGCTCACTTTCATGTGAGTGTGAGGGACTATGACCGCGTTGAGGGGGTGGGACGGCCTGGAAGCCAGGACCCCAACCAGACCCCCGCTCCCATGTGGGCTTCTCACTGAGCCTTGGTGTCCCGGCCGAGGAGGGCGTCCAAGGCGCTGCTCTAAGTCCTGGGAGGCATCCTAACTGGAGATGTTACTATTTGTGAGGCTGAACTAAACCGAAGTCACCACCCTCTCCCCTGAGGCTGACAGCCCAGGAGACATGAGCACACAGCCTGCAAGGTCAGCAGGTGCTGAGCAAGATCCCAGTCATCTCTCCGTTTCTGTCTCTGCAGGTGAAGAGTCAGAGCTGTGTGGGCGGATTCTTGCACCCTTCTGCTCCGAGATGGCTTTCAGAGAGTTCTGCCCCAGTAAGTTTCCTTCTGCGTCCTTCTGTGGTTCATGGCCAGGCGAGGGCAGACCTTGGAGTCAGGGTTACAAAGAATAGTGCCAGAATGTTTGGCCAGAGAGCTCCAGGGGTGGATGTGGTATGATGGGTGCAGGGAGGGCAACACATAAGACCCCTGATGTCTGCAAGAGACATCTCATTTTTGTCAGTTTGTATCATTACTTCCCAAAGTGTGGATCGGGGCTCCTCTGATAAATATTAATGACGTTACTTTAAAAATTTTTTCCATGGCTGCCTGGGCAACATTGCCCAGTGGTTGAGCATCAACCTATGAACCAGGAGGTCACAGTTTGATTCCCAGTTGGGGCACATGCCCAGGTTACAGGCTCAATCCCCAGTGTAGGGCGTGCAGGAGGCAGCCGATCAATGATTCTCTCTCATCATTAATGTTTCTATCTCTCCCTCCCTCTCCCTTCTTCTCTGAAATCAATAAAAAATCCTATCTAATAAAGAGGGAATATGCTAATTGCCCCTCATACTGTTGCAAAGATGGTGGTGCCCATAGCCAATAAGGAGAGAATATGTTAATTGACTGCCCTGCCCTCAAAGATGGTGGCACCCCCAACCAATAAGGAGGGAATATGCTAATTGACTGCTATGCCCTCAAATATGGTGGCTCCCATAGCCACAAGATGGTGGAGCCCAATCCCCTCAGACCTGATGGTGCGCCTGCCCCTGGAGTCCCCCAGTCCCCTCAGCCCCCCAGCTGCTCAGGGCCTGCCTGAGGTTCAGGTAATCAGGGCTGGCCGAGGCTTGCACTGCTGGCAGTAGCAGCAGCAGAGGTGTGATGGAGGTGTCACCTTCCCCTGATCGCCAGGTTGCCTCCCGTCCCTGGGGGCTCCTCAGCTATGAGGGGGCAGGCTAGGCTGAGGGAACCCTCCTCCAGTACATGAATTTTCATGCACCGGACCTCTAGTCTATATATATAAAAGCTTAAGCAACAGGCTAACCATTCAACCATGCAACCATTCGACCAACAGCTATGATGCGCACTGACCACCAGGAGGCAGACACTCAATGCACAGGCATGGAAAGATGGAACAGACTGATGAATCTCAGAGGAAAGGGGGAAGGAGGGAGGGCAAAAAGACATTAACAAAAGATCTTATATGCATACTAGAGGCCCGGAGGCCCAGTGCATGGTCCCCCGCCTGGCCTGTGAGGATTGGGCCGAAACTAGCAGTCTGACATCCCCTGAGGGGTCCTGGATTGCGAAAGGGTGCAGGCCAGGCCAAGGGCCCCACCAGTGCATGAATCCCTGCACGAGGCCTCTAGTAAATATATATAAAAGTTTCCCTAACCAAATGAGTATGGGAAATGCTGGGTGACACAAGAAGCTTTTGCTATTGCAGGACTTTTCAGAGCCTTTAAGTGGTGATGTGTGTTATAAGGCTTCCATAGGAATGAGAAAGCCCAGTGGTCTCCTCAAATTTAATTGACCACAAGGAACATCTCACGAGACTGAAGCTGCACAGAACACACTCCTTGGCGTTCACTGTCCTAAGGAAACTCTCCCCAGTGCATCCCCACTGGGAGGCCTCATCTCCTAATTCATTTCATCTAATGAAGTGCGCGCCCTCCCGTCCCTTCTCCTGGATGAGTTGGGACTGTGAGTCTGTGTGGAATCAGGGACCCCACCTTAGCCCCATTTATCTACTTGTCATCATTCCTCTCCCAGGCTCATCCCCGCTCACCACTGTCTGTTCAAATTTCTACCATTGGTTACATGTCACGCTTCTCGGGGTTGCAGTCTTTCTTCTAAATGGTTGAAACCCTAACTATTAAATCTTTGAACATCAAGGGGCTGGAGCAGTAGGGGGTAGGGGAAGCTGGCATAGCCTCTCTGGGTGGGATCACCAGGAGGCATACCCTAGGGGGAGAAGGTGGCAGTGGGTCACTGTGGCCAAGAGTGGTTCTTGGGGAGGCAGGAGTGCCCAGTCTGGCTGCTGGCTAAGAGCTAAGGAGATGGGTACTGATACACAGTACAAGCTCAACACATTGTTACTGTTGTCACCGCAGCCGTGGTGCATTATCAGGAAATCAACGTCCAAACCCCATGCCGGGTGCAGAGGCGACCATTCAGGGGCACAGCAGACCCAACTTGGAAATCACTGCGTCAGTAAGTGCTTGTTGAACAACCAACAAGTGAATGAATGAAGATGCAGCCGACACCCTCGCACATTTCTGGACGCAGAGCATCCTGGCTGATGCGGGCTCTTTCACACCTCCCTCCCAGGCCTAGCCCTGCTCTGGGAACTTAGACACCGGACGGGGAATTGCTTTAACTTTCTCAGCTCACAGATGATCTTGCTCGGTACACATGAAGATACCAAGACTCAAGACTCCCCATTCAAACCAGGAAGACTTAGGGTAGGGCTCTTTGAGTGTCTGCAGCTCTACCCCCTGCCCATTGGGAGGGGCAAAAGGAAAAGTCCCTAGAACAGTGGTTCTCAACCTCCTGGCCCTTTAAACACAGGTCCTCATGTTGTGACCCAACCATAAAATTATTTTCGTTGCTACTTCGTAACTGTCATGCTGCTGCTATGAATCGTCATGTAAATACCTGATATGCAGGATGGTCTTAGGTGACCCCTGTGAAAGGGTCGTTCGGCCGCCAAAGGGGTCTCGACCCACAGGTTGAGAACCGCTGCCCTGGAAGGAAAAACAAGCACCAAAGATTAGGGTCAGAGTTCAGGAGGTCGGGGGTAAGAGAGGGGCAGCTCCCAGGCTGCCCGCAGGCTGGCAGCAGTCGAAGCCAGGCAGACGTGTGGGTGGGCTTGGGTCTCCCTCAGAGTCAGTGCTTGGGTTCAAGTACAACCGGGCACTGACACCGGCTGTGTGATCTGAAGTAAGCTACCTAACATCCAGAAACCTCGATGTGCTCATCTGTGAAATGGAAACAGTCCGGCCAACCTTTTCATTTGATGCCCAGGATTGACCTACCACAGAGAGATTGGAGCTTGCTGCCAGGCACTGCAGCGAGGCAGCATTTAGCAGGTTCTCAGCAGTGCCAGCCTTTTGTCAGACCTCAACACAGGCACAGGATGGGATAACTTCTTAAAACAGGTTCTCCCTGCCTTGTAGATTGGATCTAAGTGGTCACCTGCTGGCCCTCTGGGATTTGCCCTGGGATTCTACCCCAACCAGCAGAAACTCAGATGCAGAATGGGACTGACCAGATCACACAACACATTTGTGGCCGACACTCTGAAGTGCCCAGCCTGATGCCACATCAAGTGCTCTTTCCACACGGAGCCCATGGTTCTCGGGGAAGATGCAGAGAAGGAACAGCCCTCTTTTGAAACTAAAACTGTTAACCCAAGAAGAAAGGTTGTCACAACCTGCCCCCCTCAGCCTCCCTTGGAGGCAGTGGACAGTCAGACTAACAAACCTTTCTCCTCCTGCCTGCTGCGATCTCACCCCCACCAGGTCCCAGGACATCAGGAGACTCTCTGAACATCTGCAGTGAGAACTGAGGAGTTCCTTTTCTGGGGATTCTCTAGAGTTTGTTTTGTTTTGTTTGTTTGTTTGTTTGTTTGTTTAGTAGAAATACCAGCTCACAAGAGTCAATAGTTAAATATTCAGGAGTTTCCTGAGCTGCTGCTAAACCATTGGTAGTCAGCATGAAATCCACCATGATGGGAGTATTTACACCATGGGTATTGACAAACACTACAAATCAGGGATTTCTTTTCCTTCCTTTTTTTTTCTGAAAGGTGCACAAGTCAGCGGTGTACTGAACAAACTAAACTCACAGCTTCCTTGCTCAACATCACATTATGAGATTCACCCATACCACTGAGCATAACTGTGGACCATTCATTCTCATCGCCATATAGTATTCCATTGTGTGAGTATACCACAAATCACGTACCCATTCTACTTTAATGGGCATTTGAGTAGTCTTCGGTTCGGGGCTGTGAGTGGGTAGTGCTGCTATAAATGTTCCAGTACAGTGCTGTCCAATAGAACTTCCTATGATGATGAAAATGTTCTACGTCTTCACTGTCCAATATGATAGCCTTCAGCCAGCATGTGTAGCTACTGTGCACTTGATATGTGGCCAGTGAAAC
This sequence comes from Murina feae, assembly GCA_004026665.1. Classification (NCBI taxonomy): domain Eukaryota; kingdom Metazoa; phylum Chordata; class Mammalia; order Chiroptera; family Vespertilionidae; genus Murina; species Murina feae. Next base: position 654 of record PVJC01021282.1, on the reverse strand, counting down.
TGAATTTTAAATTTTATTAATATTACTAGCTACATGTGGCTAGTGGCTACCATACTAAATTGCACAGTTTTAGGACACAGCTTCTGGTGAACATATGGATGTATTTCTGATGTATTCCTGCATTCCATTGAGGAGTACAACTTGTGGATTAGAGGGTATATATCTAATCTAATAAAAGAGTAATATGCAAATTAACCATCACTCCAAGACACCTAAGCCACGCCCACCAGCCAATCAAAGCGCTGTATGCACATTAACCCAGCCAAGATGGCAGCCGGCAGCCACGGAGCTAGAGCAAACAGGAGGCTTCTGTTGCACCAGCAATGGAGTTGAAACTGCCTGCCTAGGCCAGCCACGCCTCTGCTCAAGGCAACACTGTTTCAATTATAGAAGATAAATAAACCCCAGAAACCTGATTCCAGCCAACCTCGCTGGGACCTTGGGTCAATGGGAGCTTGGTCAGCCTGAAAACGGCCCTCATCCCCTCACTCAGGCTGGCCACACCTCCATGGGGTAAGGGTCCCCACTGGGGGGCTTGGCCAGCCTGCAAACAGCCATCAGCCCCCTCACCCAGGCTGGCCAGGCACACCAGCAGGTGGACATTCCCCGAGGGGTCCCAGACTGTGAGAGGGCCGGGCTGAGGGAGCCCCCCCC
>PVJC01021281.1:7874-28470 GCA_004026665.1 Murina feae | reverse complement strand
GGGGGTGCCTGCTCCAAGCCTTGATGGTGTGCCTGGGGACAGGCCCCCAGCAGGTAGACACACACAGGAGGACTGCTCCGAGCCTCAGATGCGGCTGGGGGCAGGTCTCCAGTGGTCACACACACACACACATACACACACAAGGCGCCTGGCAGACTGGGGCCATCATAGGACATCCACTGAGGGGTCCCAGACTGTGAGAGGGCACAGGCCGGGCTGAGGGACTCCCTCCACCTCGAGTGCACAAATTTTTGTGCACCGGGCCCCTAGTATATTTATATTTGATGTCAGTGGGAAAGGGAGATGGAGAGAGAGTTGAAACATCAATGATGAGAGAGAATCATTGATTGGCTGCCTCCTGCATGCCCCACACTGGGGATTGAGCCTACAACCTGGGCATGTGCCCTGACCAGGAATTGAACCATGACTTCCTGGTTCATAGGTCGATGCTCAACCACTGAGCAACACCAGCCACTGGCTGGGCTCCCCTAGAACTTTTGAAGGGAGTGCAGCCCTACTGATACCTTGATTGTAGATTTATGGCTCCAGGGCTATGAGAGAATAAATTTTGTTTTAAATCATCAAGGTTGTGGTTCTTTGTTACAGCAGCACTGGAAAACAAATACATGCAGTACTCAAGGTCTCTTCATACTCTTGCTGTGGGTCCTGCATCAGAGTTTGGGAGCAGCTGCTCCAGTGTCACCATGTGACTATCACACCATCCTAGCACTGACTTGGAAATGTCTCCTGAATCTTCAGCAGAATGTGTCAGTGTTTCCCAGCTTATCAGTCAGTTGATTTCTGGACCGTGGTTTCCTTACCTGTGAAGTGGGGAGACTAATACCTGCTTCTAGGGTTGTTGTGAGGGAAACCGGGACAACACCTGGGCCAGTGTCCAGCCCCCAGTCTGAAGTCAGGCAGGGCATCAATAAGGACTTCATCTTCACCACCCTTTCTTAGCTTTCAGACTTCCTTCTTACCACTGACATTTGGCCTCAAATAACTTACACATGAACTCTCTCCCTCCATCTCTGCCTTCTTTTCTCTAATTGCTCCCCCCTCCTCTAGTTTAGTAAATGCAACCTTCATGTAGAGTTTACTGAGTAAGGTAATTGTCTACCCAAGTGGGTGCACTCAGTGTGCTGTATTTGGGGTGGCCTGGTCTCCATCCCTTCAGGTGAAGTTGCCCATTGGAAAGGCTGTGGCTATAGCACCTCAGCCCCACTGAACACTGCTTCCTGTCACTATTCCTCCCCAGGGTCTGTCCCCATATGCCCTGCCTTTAGGAAATTAGGTTTCACGTGTCAGAATTTTTAACTCTGTACTTTCTTCAGGATGCTAACCTAGACATGCAGAATAGAGCTAAATAAATTTTGTGCTGAAGTCCAGAAATAAGATAAGATGGAGGTGTTAAAAGACACAGACAAAATGTGAATGCATAATAAATGAAACTTGAATATGGAATTGAGAAATGACCAGGCTTTCTAACCCACAGGTATGCCCTGTCTTCTGTCTTGTACTGAGGTCCTTACTTATACTCATCCTTTTTCAAGAGCATAGCACCTTAACCTTCAAATTAACCCTATGTACTGGGGCACAGAATGCCTGGGTATGGACTATAAGGTCCATCCCCCACCAGGATGAACAGGAGGAAACAGCACTGGTCAGAGCAAGAGAGAGTCCATCACTCCATATGCCTGAGAGGTGGTGCTTTCCTCAACCAGAAGGTGTGTCTTTGAAGGGCAGAACTCCATAGACATTCAAGAAACACTACCAAGTCCAGCACAGCATTTTTATTGGTTTATTTTATCTCAGGCTCAGTATTGAGAAGCTCAGTCTGCAGGGCAGCAGAGATAAGGCACAGATACACATATAGGTAGGAGATAAGAGGGCGAGGAGAGAATATCTCATTGGGAACACAGACTGGAAGCATGTGAAGGTGAACCTAGGGTTTGAATTAAAAATGTCTGAAGATGTGCATCTGGAACTGGTCTCAGGAATCCTTTTTCTTGAGCTGCAGAAGAAAGGACACTGTCAGAGTCCCAGGGGCCATGAACAGTAGGAGTGGGTCAGAGGAGGCCAACTGTGTCTCCAATTTTGGGTAGGACAGTCTGATTCTCCCTATCCTCCAATGCTGCATTCTATAATGATCCTTATACTTTCTGCCCAGACTGGCAGTCCAGTTATAATTCCCTGAGTTGAAAGGGCTGAGGTCAGCCTCTGAGATCCCTTCCTATCCCATGGGTGATGTTTTACCCTCTCCCTCCACCCTGCCTGTCTACCCTACCCTCCTCCTTACCATGGCCATCAGCACCAAGGCGCTGACCAGCACCGCATACACAGTGGCCTTCCCCAGAAGGATCTCATAGAGGATGGTGGCAGACAGGACCCCTTGCTGATAGGACTCTGTTGGTAGGAAAGGAGAGCAGGTACATACTTTTAAGCAGGTATCTCTGCCCCCTCCCACCCCAGAGTCATGGGTCCTCCATCCTCTGGTTCCAAAGACCAAGGGAGAAGGAGAGAAAGAAGCAGAGGGTCACTTACCTGAGGTGAAGCCACAATCTGAAAGAAAGAAGGGAGAGAGAATGAATGAGCAGATGAAACACTGTCAGCCTTGTAGTCAACACACTTCAGGCCCAGACCACAGGAGTCTAGCATTGCCTTCCTGTGTGCCAATATAGACACATCATCCTTGAAATTCATGAGACACATGTGGCAGCTCTGAAGGGGATGGGGACACCCACACAGAGACTGAGCCACCCAGGACAGAAGTAAGGGGCCCAGCTGCAGGGCTGGGGATCTGAGGAGGAACTAGCCCAAGGTGCCTGTTCTCCTTCATGGGTGCTCTCATCTTCCCACCCCACTCCTTTTTTTTTTTTTTTAAGTCTAACCTGGTCTTTGTGGCCTTCTACCTGGATCCCCCTTTCTCTCTGGTCTGACTCACTCCTTGCCTGACTATCCCAGGCTCTGCTCACCTGCTCTGCCCCAGACCTCATCACTGACATTCTGGGTGATGGGTATGGGGCGGGTGTCCTCCCAAATGTTCTTGTCTTCTTCCGCTAACCCAAAGAACTGGACTTGGCAGCGGAAGTGGTTGCGAGGATTGTGCCAGAAGGTAGCAGAGACCCTCAGCCGGCTGCTCAGACAGTAGTTGGAGTCACTGAGGTTGCGCTGCTCCTTGTAGGGCTGAGGGTCTGTGCTGACCCCACTCTGGGTCTCCTTCCCATTCACCCACCAGCTCAGCTCCACGTGGTCAGGGTAGAAGCCTGTGGCCAGGCACACAAGCGTGGCCTTCTGTGTCCGGGCGATCTCGGCTTCGGATGGTTCAAACACAGTGACCGTGGGTGGGTTCACCTTTTTCAGGTCGTCTGGAGGGGAAGAGGGGTTAGGAATAGGGCTGGTCTGAGAGCTGTGTAGGTTTGGTAGGGGCTGTGTGTGCCTGCATGTGCATGTGTGTGTGTGACGAGAAGAAAGGTCATCATAAAGCAAAATTATATAGTAGGTCCTGTTTGTTTGGATGTCACCGTCCACTGTCTCTTCATCCCCTAAGGTGGCATGATAAATGGCACTGCCTAATGTTCTGAGTATGTTATTTGATTTCTTCCCCTTAATAAAAGCTACCTGTCTACTTCTCACCATACTACTTAGTAATTATTTAAATAGAGCACTGGATTGGAATCCAAATAATAGGATCCAAATCTCAGAAATGACTTTAGGATTTCAGCATCATTTTTCTTGCTCTGAAGGGAGAATCACCACACAGACTGTTCAGGATGTGTTTGGAGATTAAATGATATAACAATTCAGACACATAATCCTCAGTTGGGTTATTTATATCTGAATCTAAGTAGCTAAGGAAAGGGGACTTGGGGACAAGGAGATCATTTGGGAGCTGGAGTTGTTTTCAGAAGACAGTGTACAAATGGCACATTTTTTGTGCATTGAGGTGAGGACACCCTTTTGTATCATGACGTGCTCATGAGCTTTGTGGTTCCTGGCATTTTTTTATGGCTCATGAAGTCATCCTAGCCATTCCTCCACCTCCAAGTACCCTGGAGTTTTCCTCAGCTCAGACAGAGAGTAGTCTCCCCTTATGTCCAACTCAGTGATTCTCCAACCTTCTCTGCCCCTTTGTTTCCACCTGTTGCATCTTTCCCACCAGCAAGCTTCCTAAATGAGCATCTGAGAGCATCAGAGCAACTTCTTCCTCCCAGTTATCATGATACAATTTGTCCTAAGCCTGTCTGCAGGGCCCTCCAGGCCACAGGCAAAGGCCTTCTATTGGCGGCCTTATTCTAACTTCTGGGCTGTTCCCCATTTATTTTATCCTATTTCCCATTCATTGTGTTTGTTTCTGGGCAATGCTGTTAAAAATTAAGAAATCTCATTCTCATGAAAATCCAGTTCAGCCTGGAAGATGGAGGAATGCTCCTCTAAAAGAGATGTCATACTTCTGCCAAAATGGGGTCACATCCACAGATCACACAGGATGCCACACTTAGAAGAACCACACATGTGGATTAATGGCTGCTGTCACCATTTTGAAATTCTAAATAATTTTTTAACAAGTGTCCCCACATTTTCACTTTGAGTCAGCCTGTGTCTTGTCATGTCAGCCCCCTGCTAACTGCTATCAAGTCCCTAGGTCTTCACTAGCCCACCCTGTGTGAAGTGGCCACATCCTAAAACATGCAGTACCGGTTCCATCAGCCTTTCTGCCTACAGCCAGGTTACTTAGCTCTCATCTCCAAGCCCCTGCCTCCAGGGTAACCACAGATGCACTCCTCTGACCCCTCACCTGGCAAACTATCAGTGCTTAGTGTCAGAATGAAAGATGTCCTCTGAGCCATGTGTGAGGCTCCCCATGGTGCAATGAGCAGCATGAGCAGAAGCAGGATCTGGTGACTCTGAAGCACTATCTATACAGCCCCGCAGTGGGGTCAGGTCTTATCCCTCCATGTTTGTGAGTCCCTGTAAGGTGTGAGTATCTTGCCCAAATGTATGTAGGTGTGTGTGCTAATGAGCTTCTGTGTGTGTATGCACTGCCTGTGAATGGCAAGGTTTATCATCCCTGTTCCTGACCCACCTCTCACAGCCCTCACTCCATTCCTGCCGAAACCTGCCCCACCTAGGACACTGGGTTCACCCCCTCCCGCCTTCCCCAGTGATCAAGCGAGCAAAGGTGGGGAAGGGAAGCATGGAATTACATGCAAAGGGAAGCAATCCACCCTTTGCTGAACACTCTACAAGAGCCTGCCCTTGGGATCCTCACAAGGACAGTAAGTGGTAGGCTATGCTGATGATATTGTATATTAGAGGGAACTGAAGGTCACACAGACACCCATGCCCAAGGTCACCAATCACTACAGAGCCAGGGGCTGAGACCTGGGTTTACTGGCTCGAAAGTCAAGGTCTGTTCTCCACCCTGGCTGATCACCCGCAGCCAGAGTTTCCTCTGGGCAAGCTCAGCTGAGCCCTCTTGGCTCCAGCCTAATGGATTTAGTTACAAGCAGTGCTCGTGGTTAGCACATAATCCAGGTAAAGAGTTTTTCCCTCTCTGGCTCAACATTCTCATCACCAGGTGACATCTAGGGTCCCTTTGCAGCTCTACGAGCCCGAGATCCTCCTGGGAATTTTCCTCATCTCATAGTAAAATATCTGCAGTTTAATGTGTGTGTGATAAATGAGCTTCCGCACCATCTAGATTGTTATGCAGAGTACTTAGTGTGAGGACAGTGATTGCAGACTCGGGAAGAGGGGACCCATCTAGGGGTAAATGCACCTCAGTGGGCTGAGGTTACTGAAACCTCCTCTAAGGACCAGCCATGGCAGGACTGGGTGCTGCCTTCCCCTACCACCCCTCACCTACCCCAGGGGTCTGAGGCTTAAGAGAGACAGAAAGAGTTTTCAATTTAATCTCATATCCACACTTCTAAATTCAATCAACAAACCCGGTTTGTTTTGGCTCTTTTCGTCACTGACTCATGCTTCTCTGTCTATCATCTTGGCCTCTCTCTTCCACTGTTTGCCATCCTTTCCCTTCCTCCGTCCAGGGCACCCTCTACCTCCACCTCCCAGGAGCCAGGTCTGCAGGGTTTGGCCATCCTAGCTCATCCCACTTTCTCCTGCCCCTCCAGCTCTCTCCCCTGTGGAGCAGTTACCCCCTCCCGCCCTTTGCCCAGCCCAGGTTTTCTAGTCTAAGTCTTTTCCTGCAATCTAGCAGCTCTCAGAGCTCAAATAATCTCTTCTCCACCGCCCACCCTGCCCTAAATATCTAAATACCCCAGAAAAACAGACCCAAAAGCTCCCTTTCCACTCTGTCCATGTTATCGGACCTTGAGCACCCCTCCCCGCCCCCGCATTCCCATCCCCCCTTCACAGAGCCGACCCTACCCACGGACAACTTGCGGCGCCCCAGCTCCGGCCGCCACCCTTCTCCAGAGACCCAGGGGCTGGGGCAGGAGGGCGGAGAGAAGTCCGATTCTTACCTATGACCGTGAGCCTGGTGCCGGCGCCGAAGAACTGCTCATAGGAGCACAGAGACCCAGCCCCGCACGTAAACCCCGCCGCGGCACAGCCCGCCTCGCTCCCGGGTCCCAGCCCGGCGGCTCCAGCGCAGCGCAGGGGGACCAGGTGCCCCGAAGGCGAAGGGTCCTGCGCCGCCGCCTTCCATCCCGGCCCGACCCGCAGAGTCCCGCGGCCACTCACCCAGCACGGTCAGCCTGCTGCCGGCCCCGAAAGTCAGGGTGGCGCCCGCGGAGCACAGCCTCGGAGCCCCCCACCAAAACCCGCCCGCGCCCCGCGCCCCGCGCCCCGCGCCGCTCACCTAGCACCAGGAGCCGCGTGCCGCGCCCGAAGTACAGGGTCTCCCCGTCACGGCCCCGGAGCCCCGCACAAAAACCCGCGTGCGTCCCCGCTTACCTAGCACGGTCAACCGGGTGCCCGGGCCAAAGTACTGCGTGTTTTGGCTCACAGCCTCTGGGCACAGCACAAAAACGGGCGCCGCTACCCGCGGCCTCCCGGACCCTCCCCACTGCTCTCTCGGCCCCCAGGCGCCCCTCCTTACCTAGCACAGTCAGCCGGGTGCCTGGGCCGAAATATTGAGTATCTGTGCTCACAGCACCGAGGCCCGGGACAAAAACCCGGCGCTGCCTTCGGCTGCTGCCCCGGACGCAGCCAGGTCTCCTCTCCAGCCACAGCGGACACTCCATAGCTCACTTAGCACCCAGAACCCAGAGTCCCCCACCCAGTGCCACCCTGCCTCCGAGCACAGCCCCAGTGGAGCTGAGTAGCTGCCCCCCTCTCTCCATCCTGCCCCATGGAGCGCTCTGGACCCCCAATTGCCCTCCTTACCCAGCACGGTCAGCTTGGAACCTTTCCCAAAGTACAGCTGTCCGGTGTTCACACAGCCCCGGGGCCCCAGGCACAAACCCCACCTTCCGGGACTGGGGCCCCACTCCCTGAGGGCCAGTGTTCAGGGGGTCGTCCAAGTGAGAGTCCACCCTTCCTCCCACCTGGAGCAGCTTCTTACCGAGCACCGTGAGCCGGGTCCCTGGCCCGAAGTATTGCTCAGAATAGGAGCACAGTGGGAAGGGGATGCCAAGAATTCCTCCCCCCACTACACACACACTTCCCCATCCCCCTTGGCGCAGTCTAAGCGCCTCCCTCCTCCTTCCTGGTTTCTCGCCCCCCACCTCCAGATGTAGCTGGATATGGTAACCTGGACACTGACTGTCAGATCACCCCCAATTCACAGAGGAAGTCAATTTGGCTTGAGGACAATACAGTGGCGATGAAATTTGAAGGGGTATTGGTGGTGGTTGGGCTGGAGTGGGCTAGACCCTTGAAGAAGATGGTGTAAGGTCTTTCCCACGGGGCTGCTGTGAGTTGTTGATGAATGCTGCATGTGCTAGTACTTCGTTCAAAGGGCAGGTTTTAGAGAGGAGCTGAATGAGATCCCACTTTGTTGCCTTGGCCCTTCGCATTCTGGGAAGTTAAGTCTGGAGCAGAGAAATGTAGAAGTGTTCACTGAGTCAGGGAGCCTGCAAGACCTTCTGCGACCAGCCTCAGAGACCTCTCCCAGCTACTCTCCCCATCAGGAGTGTATCCCCTGTGCTGGGTGGGCGCATTTTCTGAGGCAGGGCTTTTTGTAAAAGCACCTCCTCTACTTGAAACATTGTGGCTCCCCCCAGTTGCCACAATGCTACACCATGATGCAAAAATGTTTTCCCCCCTCTAGTTCCCCTTCCTTAACCACTGAGCAGAGGCAGGAAGCACAGGTGGTAGAGGGTGGTCTGATTGAGTGGGTCTGGGGAAAGATAAACTCAGAGTACACTTAGAGTGGGGAGGGGCTTGGGGAAGATCATGGTGCCAGTGGGGATGGGGGGCAGAGAGGCCCCTCCCGGGAACATACACAACTCTAAGGAGGTCTCCTATGTCATCAGGTCTCCCCTCTGAGACGCACCGTGCCCACCTGCACATTTATAGTCAGGCGATGTAGGAGGAGTGAGGGGTGGGATCTATAGAGCAGGTGATAGCAACTTATGACACCAGGACAGCACCCCAGAAACCGCTGTAATTCCCCCCTGCTTCCTGAACAAAGTCCAAGCTCCTTAGCCTTCATTGATTCCACAGATATTTAATGAGCATCTACTATGTGCCAGGCCTCATGCCGGTCCATCTTCCTTTCAGCCTTATGTTTTATGGCTTCCGCCTCTGAACCTTGTACTCAACTACACTGAAGTACCCAGCCCCATTGTTTCGACTTTTGTTTATGCTTCTGACAGTCATGACCACTTCCATTCTTCCTTTGAAGAGTTTTCCAGCTTCTCAGACTTTTCCCGGTCAAAAAATTAAGCACTAGCCTCTGACTGCATTTCAGTAGACAGCTTGCATCGCTGTTTCAAAGCATCGCCTGTATTTCAGCTATTTCTAGTCATGAATGATTCCCTTTAGGAACAGGTAAGCTTGGAGACTGTGACTTGGATATCTTTATTTTCTTGAAAGTTCATAGAAAACCATTGCAATCTATGAGTTCAATGAGTGCATACACACACACACACACATTTGAATGTGTGCGTGTGTTATAATGGAGAAGGAAGGCTGAGTTCTGTAGTCCTGTAGATGGCAGGGTATGTGGCTATTTCAGACTGGCTTGTGGTGATACCTCCTCCCAAATTGGGTCACTTTGGGCTCACTCATTTATTCATTCACTTATTCAAACATAATTTATTGGGTTTCTACTCGGAACTAGGGTTCTATGCCATATCCCAGGGATGCTGTAGTAAAACAGCCTTGTTATCAGGAGCTGACCATCAAATGGGGCTGTCAGATAAGTGAAGAGGTAGTTTCCATTAAGTGTGGTGTCAGGAAGGAGGTGTGCACAATGCATGATGATAGCAAAATATAGGGTGCATTCAACCCAACCTTAAGAGAATAAGGGGCAAGGAGCTCCAGAGAAGGCCTCTTGAGGGAAGATTCTGAGCCAAATCTTTAAGAATAAGTAAGTAGGAATCAGAGTACTCAGTCGTTCCAGGTAGAGGAGTGCAAAATGGCCTGGAAGCAAATTGCTCAGGTTTGGTGATGAGAGGAGTGAGGTGAGTGTGGAATAAGAAGATGGAGGACAATTGTGGGTCTTTCATGCCATCCTAAGCATTCTGGACTACATGATCATGGTGACAATGAGACAACAAAGAACTTTTGTAGGATTTCTAGAAATAGCAATAGGGTTGATCTTGGGTTTAGAGAAACTATTTTCTATCCTTCTGGGCATGATCAAGGAACATCTTTACAACTGTTAGTTCACTAGAGAGGAATAGATAAACTGATTTGTAACTTAAACTGAAGACACAGCTGCTGAGGATAAATCTCCAGGTCAGTGCATTTTTCTCTCATCTGGGAAACCTGGTTGGAGATGAATGGAGAGGAGAAATGTGCTCAGTGAGACAGCTGACAGGCACAGGAATGACATATAAAACCAGACTTTGTTAGCCAGAGGGACATAACCAGTTGGCGGTTTGACACACCTATGTAGGTCAGCTTTTCCACAGAGCACCTTTTCCCAGGTAGGTCAGAAGATTCCTATGGTCAGCATCACCATTTTTCTAGGATGTTTGGGAGTAAGTCTCTTCACATCCCATCACCACCTTTCGCATTTCTTAAGTTCCACACAAGAAGGAGTAGTGCCAGTCACAGGCTGGGTTCCTGGGTACCTGAGGAGACTGCACTTTCCTTGACTACCTCTTGTTTCTATCCTAACTGGAGACCATGAGGGTTTAGAGATGGAAAAAAAGAGATATGTAGACACTCAAGGCAGAATCAAGCCAGAACAGGCCATTTTTATTGGTTCAGTCAATGTAGGCACACCAGGGTCCCCTGGGGTTAGGGAGATTTTAGTCATGAGTGCTCAGCTGTGCAAGTATATAGCGGGTGGATATCAGGATGAATGGAGAGATTGAGACAGCTCTTCAGAAGCACTGGCTAGGAATGGAAAAAGGGGAATCCATACTGGGGAGATAATAGGCTGGACGTTCCTGGCTGCACCTCTGGTGTCAGGAATTCTTTCTCTTGACCTGAAGAGGAGAAGAAGGTTTTGGAGTTACCTGGAGTGTTGGGGACTTAGAGGAAGCAGGACGGCCCATTGACTAGATGAACAGGGCTCCTCATAACGAGGTTTTAAGTGACCCCAGCTTCCCTTTCCCCCATATCTCTTCCACTGTGGTCCTGGAGGTATACTAAGTAAGGCATCTTCTAAGAAATGTGAGTAAAACCCCTCTCCCTCTCCTCCCACCTCTGGTCCTGGATCTGAGTTGCTGTGTTTCGAATGTCACCTCTAACCTGCCTGTCCCCTCTACCCTCCTCCTTACCATGGCCATCAGCACCAAGGCGCTGACCAGCACCGCATACACAGTGGCCTTCCCCAGAAGGATCTCATAGAGGATGGTGGCAGACAGGACCCCTTGCTGGTAGGACACTGTTGGTAGGAAATGAGAGCAAGTATATACTTTTAAGCAGATATCTCTGCCCCTCCCCCAGGGTCCATGGGTTCTCCATCCACTGGTTCCAAAGACCAGGGGAGAAGGAGAGAAAGAAGCAGAGGGTCACTTACCTGAGGTGAAGCCACAATCTGAAAAAAAGAAGAGAGAGGGGAATGAATGAGCAGATGAAACACTGTCAGCCTTGTAGTCAGCACACTTCAGGCCCAGACCAGAGGAGTCTAGCATTGCCTTCCTGTGTGCCAATATAGACACATCATCCTTGAAATTCATGAGACACACGTGGCAACTCTGAAGGGGATGGGACACCCACACAGATGGTGAGCCACCCAGGCCAGTAGGAAGGGGCTCAGCTGCAAGGCTGTGCTGGCTGGGGATCTGAGGAGGAACTAGCTCAAGGTGCCTGTTCTTCTTCATGGTGAACTCTCATCTTCTCACCCCACTCCTTTTTTTTTTTTTTTAAGTCTAACCTGGTCTTTGTGGCCTTCTACCTGGATCCCCCTTTCTCTCTGGTCTGACTCACTCCTTGCCTGACTATCCCAGGCTCTGCTCACCTGCTCTGCCCCAGACCTCATCACTGACATTCTGGGTGATGGGTATGGGACGGGTGTCCTCCCAAATGTTCTTGTCTTCTTCCGCTAACCCAAAGAACTGGACTTGGCAGCGGAAGTGGTTGCGAGGATTGTGCCAGAAGGTAGCAGAGACCCTCAGCCGGCTGCTCAGACAGTAGTTGGAGTCACTGAGGTTGCGCTGCTCCTTGTAGGGCTGAGGGTCTGTGCTGACCCCACTCTGGGTCTCCTTCCCATTCACCCACCAGCTCAGCTCCACGTGGTCAGGGTAGAAGCCTGTGGCCAGGCACACAAGCGTGGCCTTCTGTGTCCGGGCGATCTCGGCTTCGGATGGTTCAAACACAGTGACCGTGGGTGGGTTCACCTTTTTCAGGTCATCTGGAGGGGAAGAGGGGTTAGGAATAGGGCTGGTCTGAGAGCTGTGTAGATTTGGTAGCAGCTGTGTGTATTTTATGAGGGCCTGCGGAAGGGGGTCAACAGAAAGCAATATTATGTATTAGATCCCATTTGTTTAAAGGTCCCATTCTCCATGTCCTTCCCCCTCGACTTTTCCATCTCCTTCTTAGTCACCCCATGAAGCGACTATCTTCTCCACCTCTCTAAAGGGACCTTCTGTCCCAATTTTCTTGGATTTCTTTTCAAAGTCTTACACTCAAGGCCTTGCTCAATTATCTATCAGATGAGTATATCTGTCTATCTTTTCATCCTTGTTCAAAGCCCTCTTTGGTACTCGATGTAATCTTTGAGATTTAGAAGTGGTTATAACAGAGTTGAATGGGCCTGGATTTTTAAGGTAGAAGATTCTCACTAGCAACATAACCCTGAGAACTAAACTGACTTTTTCTGATTAGCATTGCCCTGTTTTGTAACATTAGCATATGTTTGTCTGTATGATAGCACATATAAGAATTAGTCTTTCTTACCTAGAAAAGACACCTTTCCCATTGCATCTGACTATATATCTTTTCTATATATTATATCCAACTCAAAAAAAAAATTTTTTTTCTTTACTCTTTACTGTGTAACTTTCCAAGGTACCCCTGGCTCTCATCTTCTCAGATGTTCCACAATTCCTCCCAAGCTGGGGCACATGGGGTTCATGGTAGCTTGCCTGGGATGGCTGTCATCTCATGAGAGATCCTCTCCATGGATTGAGCCCTTTCTTCCTGCCAGTGCCCAGCAAGCCTCCCTGCCAGGGTTGGAATCTTATTTCACAGCCAACCTTTGCATTCTTAAAAGCACTAAGACCTTGGTTGCTGGGTAGAAAAAAACTCCCAAAGTCTGAAGACCATTTCATCAGAAGTTCCATGTTGTAAACCCCTGGGCCTTTTTAGAGTCTGACAGAGAGGAGAGAAAGGATTTCTTGAATTGTTTGAAGGCATTTTCCCACCTGAAGACACAGAGGGATGGAAGACACCCCAGACATCTTTCAAGCACCCTCCTTTTTGTCAGACTTCCCTGCTCCCTGTATTTGGTTCCGTTTTGCCCACAAGAGTGAGTTTCTGGAGTAGAAATGTGGCAAATCCCGATATCTCCACTTCATCCGAATTTGGGATATGCTTCTGATGGGAAAGTTGAGACACAGGTTTGGAAAAAGGCAAACCGTGACACAGTGATGATAAATAATGGGAATGAGAAGGATGGTCCCTAGAGGGGAGTCCTTTACAAAGAACTTTCACATAACTCGACCCCTTACAGTTGAAGGACTCCAAGAGGCTGGCATTGTTATCTCTGTTTATATCTCTCACTTTCTAATTTCATGAGCCCTCTGCCCCTGAACCCAGGCATTGTGAATCCCAGCGATTTAAACTCTCCCATTCCATTGTACTCCCTGACATTGTGCCCCCATCTGTGGAACAAAGCTGGATCCAGCCAACCTACCTGCCCTGTCTGTATCTCCAGCCAAGACCCATCCGTCTTTTCCCCCCTTCTCCCGACTGTCTGCTTCCTCCCAAGCACAGGTCCCTTTGCCTGTAATCCCAGCATAGACCCGAAAGTTTGAGAAAATGAGTCCTCCTACCTATTTCTCTTCTTTATACCTGGTCTGTTGGAAGACGGTGTAAGCTTCCCACTGTAATAGTTAATTTTGGCATACCTCCTCTAATCCCCACCAAACACAGTGTCCCCCAGAGACTCCCCTGCAGTTCTTACAATGCTGTGACATGGACTTCTGCCTTTGGGGCTCACCCCTCAAACCACCCCAGTCTCACCCATCTGGTTCCCCACTGCCTCCTGAACCCTCAAACCACCCAGGAAGACATACGGGGATCTTTGGGGAAGTCAAGCAGGGATGGAGTGAACAGTGCAGGGCTGGAATTAGAATGGGAGGGAAAATGGAGAAGATCAGAAAAGAAAGGGAAAGTAAAACAACATAGTAATAAAAAAGTAGAGATGAGAGGAATCTGGAGAACAACGGGAAGAGAAGAAAGCAAACACAGAACCTGAAGACTAGGCATGGAACCCACCACTGAGACGGTGCACAAACACAGTGGAGCAAGGAGGAGGTTTCGGACAAGGTGGAGAGGGCCCTGAGTTCCAGGAAGGAGGGCAGCTCTGATCCTGTCCTTACTCCATACTCCCCTCCCAGCGACTAACCATCATGGTTCAGTACAGGCACCCCCCCCCCCCCAGTCTGGAGCAGGACCCCCATACCTGTCACGGTGAGCCTGGTGCCGACCCCAAAGTAGAGGGGTGAGTTATAGGAACACAACAGCAGATAGCTGTGGTAAAACCCACCAGAGGTCTCCCGCTGAAGGCTAGTCTTAGCTCCCTGGGAGCCAGAAACCACTTTTCCTTGCCTGGGTTCATGGCTCTGGACCTAAGAGAGTCTATTAGGAGGAAGACCCAAGCATAGAATGGGGAGAGGAAAACCAAGAGACTCAGCTGGGGCATATTTATCAATGTAAGAAAGAGGATGAATCAAGAGAAGGGTAAGGAGGCAGATTATGCTCTGAAGACTGAAACCCCTCTCCAGCATAGAAGAGTTTCCTCAGTCCCGTTCCACCAGGGATGAGAGCAGAGACAAAGTCAGGTCTAAGGGACAGTGGCCCCACCACTTCGGTCCGGTACCTTACCTAGGACAGAGAGTCGAGTCCCATCTCCAAAATGCTGTGCCTGGTTGCTCACAGTACCATAGGAGTGTAGAAAACCCCAGAACCACAGGTGCAGGACCCTTCCTCCAGAAGCTCAGCCCACCCAGAACTCCCAGGGATTCCCTCACACTCTCAGAGCCTGTTCCCTGCTGTATTCTCAGTCCCTGTTCTCTTCAAGGCGTCCTCCTGAAACTCTAACCTTACAACACGCTCTCCCCAGGGAAGCCTTTTACTTACCCAGGACAGAGAGCTTGGTTCCACTGCCGAAAAATAGCCTCTCGTTATTTACACAACACTAAAGCCTGGTAAGAAAACTCTCCTCAAGGCCTCACATTCCTCCTCCTTAAGTTCACCTACCAGCTCTCCTTCCCTTTTTTCAGCAGAATTTTAGCTCTGGGAGGTGGCGGGAAGACAACTGTGACACCAGAAATGCTGTGGTAAGAGGACCCATTCAGCCCTGTGAGATCCCCCCTCCTGCATCCATCCCCTTCTGTGTGAGAGACAGACAGCGGGACTACAGCAACTCTACCTCCAGAGGCTCTCCATCTACCTTGGTCATGACAGGGCACCTTCCACGGACTCAGGAGATGGACAAGGTGAGCCCTTCCTGGCTGAGACTACTTGCCACTGGAGAGAGGAACCCAGACTTTGGCACAAACAGTCAATTGGGTTACTGGAGATGGAGCCTGGTCCCTCCTATCTGCATCAAGACAAGACTTCAGAGCTTTCCGATGAAAACATGCTTTCACCTAAGCTCACAAGACAGGCTCCATCTGGGTCCCTGCCTCTTCTTGTAGGCTCCCAGCCCTTCAGCCCCAACTCGCTTAGACTTGCTTACCTATAACAGTGAGCCGACTGCCTTCCCCAAAATAGAGGGTGTTTCCAGAACACAGCCTTCCTGATCCATTTAAAAACCCCTCTTGTCTGCTGAGCATAGCTGGGATTCCCTTATAGAGCCCCTAACCCGCCTCAGACACCCTGCATACCTTTTCAGAGCCAGCCCAGTGATATGGGAAAGAGACACAGTGTGATCCCCCATGAAAGTCAGAGCAGGGAATATGAGCCTCTGTTGGCAAGGGAAGATGGGCCAATGTTAGAGATCACTATGACCCTCTGGCCTTCTCCTGGCTCCCTCTCCCAGGTAATTACTCAGAGGGGCAGCGCTACCTCTCAGGCTCAGCTCTGATATTACAGGAGACCTCAGGCGGCTGAGTGCATGTGCTCATACATAAACCCTCCTCTGAACTTGCTCACAGATGTAGGACCTGGGATCCAGGTCATCTTTTCCTGCCCATGTTGTCTGGGTTAGTCCTCCCTCCCCAGAACCCCCGGGAGATCCAGTCTTACCTACGACCATCAGCCTGGTCCCTGGGCCAAAGGTAACATCATAGTTAGCACATCAGAATAGGACCACTCTAAAATGCACACTTTGGACCCACTGTCCCCTACCAGGGGCCCAGGAAAATCCAGAGCATATCTTACCTACAACCGTGAGCCTGGTGCCTTCTCCAAAGAAAGCTTGGGTGTTCACACAGTGACATGGTGCAAGGAAGAAAACAGAATTGAAGCATGGGGAGGAGGGCCTTGGCTGGTGTCTGGAAGACTCTGGACTGAAAACTAACTGCCCCTTATCCTCTTTTACAGGTACTGCACAGAAGAACATATTCAACTTTGACTTCTGAGGTCACGAGCATGGCTAGATCCATGCAGAGGGCTCCGGGCCCTTGTTCAAATGTCTCAAAGTATGTGGGCTAGAGAGGAGGGCAAGGTCCCAGAACCCAAGATACATCTATCTTCTTTCTTTATAGATTGGGTCACCTCCCATGTACTTTCCCACTGACCTTGTCCTGGGATGAAGGGGTCTCCCTGAGTCCTTCCCCCATAAACCCAATGAGGCATCCTTCTTACATCTGGGCTCTCTGCCTGGAAGCTTCACTTCTGATCCAGGCCTGTTGTTATCCTTGGCCTTGGCTGCACAGGTAGATAGGAGTGAGGTTGAGGTATTCTGAACCAAGCCACTCTTGGGCCTGTGACCCTAGAGAAAAGTGGGAGGACTATGGGGTTGGGTCAGGCTGAGAGGTTTTTGTAAAGGTTTCCCATAGAGATAAATCACCGTGGACCCCTGTCCCCACAATGTTTCGGCTTTGTACAAAAACGCCCCTCCCATGGGCCCGCCCCTCAGAGCCAGGAAGAAACCACCACAGCAGCTGTCCTTTGAAGGTGGTGGAGTTTGGGGGCAGTGGCATCATCCCCCATGGTGTGAGGTGACAAGATCCAGACCAAGCCAAAAGTCTCCCTCCTCACCCCATGCCCTTTCTTCAAGATATTCTTATCTCCTCAGAGACATGTGTCTTTTTGAGACTGCCTGCCACAGGGCCTAGTTTTCTCTCTAACTTGGTATCCGCCCCCTCTTGCAGAGTCTGTCGTCACAGTGGGGAGCCACCCTGTCAGAAAGTGGAATCCCCTTTCTTCCCTGGGCCTACCCCTGAGATTGTGACCCTCAGAGACCACGCCTTTCATCTGGGAATAAGGCCCTGACACCCAGACTCTGTCCCTTTGGCCCCACTCAGAACCTCAAGGGTGGTCTGGAGGAGAACTGACCATGAGCTGCCCAGGCTGGGCTTTCTTAGATATGGCCAAAGTGAGAGCTCTGAGCTCGGTGCCTTTCTGAATGGGTGTGGGTGAGGGAAGACCACACCTGTCTTTGTAGAGCTCAGATGTCAGAGGGAGGACAAGGGAGTCAGGGAAGTGGGTGTGAAGAACTGGAGAAATAGTCTCAGGCACATAAAATCATGGCCAGATAATCAGTCAGTCTTTTCCCTCTTCCCTGAAGGGTAGATACATTTTAAGTTGGTAGATATTTTAGATTTCCTGCATGAGATGACCTTGATTAACCTCCAGTTGAGTGGCTTAGATCTCATTTCACTAAATGGAGCTTCATTTTATCACCTTTCAAACTATGACTAAAAATCTGGGGGGTGGGAGGGAGTGAGTAGTGGGGAGACAAACTTGACTACATAATGATGACAAACTTACATGGAAAAATATACACAGAATCAAGAAATAAGTGACAATAGGGAACAAACATTTTTAGTTCTCATCAGAAGGACTAATCTCCCCAATATATGATAAATTCCTAGAAATCAGTAAGAAAATAATCCAGGAGCCCTATAAAATGGGCAAAGAACAGATGGCTCAATCATAGGATCCAAATGATGCTTAACCACAGGGAAAAACATTTGCAATGGTAAATGCAAATTAAAATTACATTGAAATGTTGCTTTTCACCAATTTGACAAACTGGAATCATGGAAGAATATTCTATTGGCAATGTGTGGTGAAATATGCACTTTTATACACAGTAGTTTCCTCCTTATCCACAGTTTTGTTTTCCACAGTTTCAGCTATCCGTGGTCAACCAAGCTCTGAAAAAAAATCATGAAAAATTCCAGAAATAAACAATTTCTAAATTTAAAATTACATGCTGTTCTGAGTACATGATGACATCTCATGCTGTCCTGCTCCATCCTTCCTTTTATGTGAATCATCCCTTTGTCCAGTGTCTCCATGCTGTTGATTCTCCCTGCCCCTTAGTCACTTAGTAGCCGTCTCCGTTATCAGACCCACTGTCTTGGTACCACAGTGCCTGTGTTCAAATAACTCTTATTTTACTTAATAATGGCCCCAAGCAAATGCTGGCAATTAGGATATCCAAGGAGATGCTGTGAAGTGCTTTCTTTAAGTGAAAAGATGACTACAGTATGATGAGATATTTAGAGACAGACAGCATTCATATAACTTTTATTACAGTATATTCTTAATAGTGTTTTATTTTATTATTAGTTATTATTATCAATATCTTACTGTGCCTAATTTATAAATTAAACTTTATTGGAGGTATGTGTGTATAGGAACAAAACATGGTGTACATAGGATTTGGTACTGTCCCTGGTCTGTCTCAGGCACCCCCTGGAGGTCTTGGACTGTATCCTCAGTGGATAAAGTGGAGACTACTGTATTGATTGCGGATAGGAATGCAAAAGGACACATCCCTATGGGGAACAATTTGAAAATATATATACAAATTACAAAATCTATTTATTCACCCAGAAATTCCACCTATGGAAATTTATCCTGTAAATATTCTTGAATACAAATAAAAAAAATCTGTGTAAACTATTTGCCTTATTTGAAATAGCAAAATGATTGAGAAAAACAATTGCCCATCAGTGAGGGACTGGATATAAAAACTGTGGTACATTCACAAAATGGAATATTATTTAATACTAAAAGAGAATGAAATGTTTCATTTTGCTGTGGAAAGATCTCTAAGATACATTGTCAACTAGATAAAAGCTAGCTGCAAAATAGCCTATGCTCCTTTTTTCTAACAAAGGGGCAAAATAAGAATTATACTTTTGTTTGCTTGATTTTACATGAAGTAACACTGGAAGGGAACAAAACCAGATAAAAGTGATGACTTATTAAGAATGAGTGGAGGAGACAGAAGTAGAGTGGAAATAAAAGTAACATTTTTTCAGTGTCAACTTTATTGTATCATTTTGATTTTTGAATCCTTAAAATAAAACAATAAAAATTTTAAAGAAAATAGAAACAACAAAATACTACTTTAAGTAGTATTTTGACATCTGCTACTTAAAAAACCAACTTATTTAATTTATAAAGTCATTTTTTTTTCAAAGAAGACCAATTTACACAAGAAACTGTTTTATGATTGTGAATTTGCTGAGGAAGCTTGTGAAAAATGCGTATTTCTGAGTACTCACAGGAACTTTTGAATTAAAAATCCTGGGATTGGTTTTACTAATTTGTATTTAAATAAACAATCAAGCCCCAAATTACCCTGGATATTTCTATTTCAGTGCCAGGTTTGGACCCACTGCTTGTCCCCTGACATGCAAAGAGACAGGTGTCAGGGTGGAGAACACCAGAGTGCTACCTGGTGGTGTCACAAGTTTGGATGCAATAGTGTGGCTCTTAGAATTTAGGGGGGAAAAGAGAAAGGGAAGAGAAAAGGAAAGTTAAGTCTGTTTACTGTTGTCTTAACTTAGGGATAGTGGCAGATCTCACACTCTATCATAAGCCTGAATAAAAGGTCTTGAGTTGCTTTTACCAGTTAAACTGTAGTAAGACCTGGTCTTTATTCCCTTTCCACATCGAGAATCACTTTCATTAATGTAATGACTTAGTTTGATCTATTTATGTATATTTTCCTGTCTTATTCACCCCTTTTGCCTACTAATAATTGACCCTCTCAGTAAGTTTCCTTTGGACCATCTAGCTGGGGATCCTCATCCTGACCTCCTTACAGAAAATAATACAACTCTGTCTTGGTATCACAGCTTTTTTAATCTTGATGGGATTTGCCCCAATTTTGCCATTCTAGTCACAATGCCATTGGGGGGTGGAATTGGGGGATGGGACAAAGGGAGGGGGATAAAAAGAGCTTGGCGCTGAGTGTGGTCATTCATCAGTTTGGGCAGCAGGGGGCAGCCTTTCCTTAGTCTTTTTAGACCTAAGTAGCTGCAATCTCAGTGTGGCCACTTGAGGGAGTGAGAAGAATGTGGATGGTGCTCACAGAGACCAGGGGAAAGTGCGGTTACCTGTGTGCCTTCCTCAAGGTGTGTGTTGGCATGTGGGAAGGAGATACACAAATAACATCTTATATATGCATAATTCTTGAAACTTTCAAGCACGCGATTACACTCATGTTAATCTAAAATGTGTCTCCTAATTTCCTCAGATGTAACTGAAACCTGAGGCTAAATAGGTTGCGAACTTCATGTGTGATGCAGAAGTGGAGCTGGAACAGCCACCCAGGCCTCCTTACATAAGGCCTGGAGCTCTGGTAGGTGCCGTTGCCCCTGTGGCTACTGAAGGTCCTACCCCTCAGGGAAGTCCACCTCCTGGAGCCAGTCTA